>PVJH01010174.1:0-75075 GCA_004026705.1 Nesogale talazaci | reverse complement strand
AATATTCACTATGAAAAAGGTCCTTATCCCAGATCAGCAGTTTTCAACCTATGGGTCATGACCCTTTTGGGGGTTGAATGACCCTTTCACAGGGGTTGCCTGATTCACAACAACAGCAAAAAGACAGTGAAAAATGACAATAAGGGCTGAGCCCTGGTGGCGTAGTGGTTGTGTGCAGGACTGAAGCCCACAGGGTTGATAGTTCAAATCCAGCAGTAGCAACTCTCCAGGAGCAAGGCTGGACTTCCTACTCCCACCAGGGCAGTGATGCCATACACACAAAAACAAAACAAAACAAAAAGAAAAATGACAATAAATAAGTTGTTGGGGGGTCACACAACATGAGGAACTATATTAAAGGCCTTAGGAAGGTTGAGAACCACCGTCATAGTCATCCTGCCTGGAGAAGCTCAATCCCCCCAATGGATAAAGGGCAAGAAGAGATGGCATACCTGATCACGGGGTATGACTGCCCCCTCCCAACTTGTGACCAGGATCCCAGGGCTCTAAAGATTGGCTAGAAGCTGCAAGTTATTTACCTCCTCTCCCTCTTGGTCTGTCTTCCTCCCTAGCTAAGCTAAGAGTAAACCCACTCACAAATGGTGACCTGTTCTGGAGGAAACAGAAGATGAGAGTTGTGCGTTCCATGCCCCTCCCTGAGAGGACCAGCGCCTGCCTCCCATCATCCATATTTAGGCATCCAGGACAAGAGAGGCCCCATGGTCAAGTTTCTACAGCTAGTCTGGAAGCAAAAGGGAGTGAGGCAAAGACAACAGGCTCTTTAAAAATTCAACCAAAATTGATGTTCACTTCTTCGGTTCACATGTCCTGGGTGAAAGAGGCATGTTGTTAGATTGCCCCTGAATCAATTCTGACTCAGTGACCCAGTGGACAGCAGCATGACATGCTGTTCAGTCCTGCCCCAGCCTCACCAGCCTTGCTGTGTTTGAGGCCATTGGTGCAGCACCTCTGTCCACCCATCTCGCCGAGGATCCTCTGTTATGAACACTGCGATCAATAAATACTTAACGCTCTTAAGTATTAAGTATTGCCAATCATCTTGCAAAGTAGTTCAATGTCTTGCAAGGAAGTTCTTTGATGCTCTCAGCAGCCCTCCTCTTCTCCTCTCTTTTGAGGATCTGCTAACCTACCTTCTCCAGGAACCGCTCCCTCTTTATGGCATGTCCAAAATGCGCGAGACCAAGTCTCCCCCTCCTTGCTTTTAAGGAACATTCTGACTACATCCAAGAGAGATTAGTTCTTTTGGGGGGGCGGAGGCAGTTGACAGTTTAGTCAACATTCTGCACCAACACCATCATTGTGGCGGTCATGTACTTCACGTCAATTTCATGAATGGGATGTAGGGGTGGATTCTAGCCTGTTAATCTGAAGATAGGAGCCAATGAGGCCTCTGTGTGGGCTTGGCTTTCTCCTGAGAATTCTGGGAAGTTTTGTGGTATTTCCCAATTGGAGAAGAGAGACTTGACTGAGTCTCACAGATGAAGAACTACTGACAAGACGAGCTGAGAGCAGACTGATCCATCCTGATTCCTGGAGAATGAAGGAGCCGGAAGAGAGGTCACATGGGCTTGCCCCAATGGAGCCAAACCTCTGGGATCAGAGAAGCCACATGAAGAGATGTTAAGATGCTCAGGAGGCCATGGGGAGACCCCTGCCAGGGCTGAGATGCTTCTACTGCTACTGGACACAAAAGAATCTGCACCCACTGGCCTCTGATTGTCTTGGTGTCATCACATGTACTTCATGAGTCAGAAAGAGACTTTATAGACTGGTATCAGACATATGTGCTAATATCAGACTTTTGACCTTGGACTGGACTGGGCTGGGATGCTTTCTCAATGTTCTATTCCTCTTGTATGGAAAACTTTCCCTTATATCTATATGTGTGTCTATGAATTTGTTTCTCTAGTCTACCCAGACTCACACAGTCATTCAAGTGCATCACTTCTTCTTTGGTCTTCCATATTCATTGTCCAACTTCCCCATATATAGGAGGCCGTTCAAATGCCATGGTTTGGTGCAGGCTATCCTAGTTCTTCAAGGGACAGCGTCCCTGTGGTGCACATGAAAGAGGTCTTTTGCAGCAGATTTGCCAAATGCAACACGTCCCTTGATTTTCTGTCTGCTGCTTTCATGGCTGTTGATGGTGAGTTCAAAAAAAATAGAATCCATGGCAGTTTCAGTATTTTCTATTTATCATAATGTCATTTATCAGTCCACTCCAGTTGTGAGGGCTTCTGTTTAAAGGGTAATCCATAATGAAGGCTGTTGTTTTTAATCTTTATCTCATGGTATTTCAAGCCCTGTTCACTTTCAGCAAGCAGGCTGGTAGCATCTGCATATCGCAGGTGGTTGATCCCAACTATGCTATTGTGTTCTCCTTCAGACAGTCCAACTTCTCTGAATATTTGCTCGGCCTACAGATTGAATGAATATGGAAAGAATACAACCCTGACACATACACAGCTTTCCTGATTTTAAAGATGCACTATCCCTTTGTGGCAGGTACATAATCTGGTGTCAATTAGAGGATTAAGAGCATGGAGGTGGAGTCTAGCTTGTCAGTTGGGAGATAGCCAATGAGGCCTCTGTGTGGGCATGGCCTTCTCCTGAGGATTCTGGAAACTCCTGTATTCCTCCTTGGAGGTGGGAGGCACTCTCTCTCTCTCTCCTGACTCACTGTGAGACATCCCTCTGGAGAAGACACATGGAGAGAGACTGATGGAGCCAGATCTCTGGAGCTGGAGAAGCTATGTGGGGACCCCGGCCAGCACTGAGATGCTTACAACACCGCAGGATTCACAAGACTTCCCATCCACTGGCCTGTGATCTTCCTGCATTTGGCAGTGTTGATTGTATTTCTTGAATCTAAAGAGGACTTTATAAATTTGTATCAGACATATAGGCTAATATCAGAGTTATGGACTTGATCTGGACTGGGCTGGAATGTTTTCTCAATATTAAACTGTTCTTGCATCCAAAGCTCTTTCTTATTATATGTATAAGAGTGTCTATATGAGTTTGTTTGTCTAGTCAACCCAGACTAACATACCCTTATTCTGTTTGAATGACTGCCTCTTGCTCCTTGTACAGAATACTTATGAGCACAATCCAGTGTTCTGGAATTCCCACTCTTCCTAAAGGAGCAAGGGAAGGTTAATCTTCCCATAAATCCAAGAAAGAACTGGAAATCACTGGTGCCCAGCATTGCTGACAGAGCACAGGTGGTGGGCATGTGTTGGTCTTTCTCAGCACATGCCCAGTCTTGGGAGCTTCCTCCCATCCTCACAGAGAGAACAAGGTAAGACTCCCATCCCCAACCACTTTCTACCCCTGTGCCCAGCCTGGGGACTCGAGTGCTGCTACCCAGCACTCGGTTTTCTCCCAAGGAGCCACTCCAACTCAGGGCGTGCTTATGAAATGTGTACTGACTGCCCATCTTCAGGGCAATGGATTGATTGTGCCTGGTCTTTTCTAGCCATTGTCTGGGGCTGTTCCAATTAATGGACGAAACTGCAAATAAGATGGTATACGGTACCCTTGTGGAGATAGGTTTATGCAAATCAAAGGTATGCACATGGCTCCCTGAGGAGGGAGTTGGTCAGTTTTGCCATCCTGCTAGACCTGAAATGGATCATTCAAGAGGTACTAAGGGAGAAACTGACTGGCACCCAGAAGAGATGGAGAAAAGACATTATTTGGACCTGGGGTCCCTGTGCCAAGAACTCCTAGATCCAGGAGACAGAGAACCATAACATTGGAGATGGCATAAGATGATGAGAAGCAGTGGCAGAGAAATACCTGTAGCTGAACAAGGAGACCAGCAGAAGAAGGGGCAGTGGGTTTTTCTGACTTAATAAATAAGGCAGGTATAGTGGGTGTGCTGTCCCATGAATGAGAGGACGGGGTGTCTGTGGTCAGGAGGTGTGTTGCGAGAATGAAATGCCTCCTGCTATAGATTGGCAGAGCAAAAGCTCTTTGCGACACTTGCCTAAGCAAACAGTATCAAATGTAGAGACCAAGGGGCTGAGAGGACAAGGACCAGAGAGAGTGCTACTTGTGGGCACAGCTGAGCAGAAGCTGCTTGGTCAGAGAAAGGAATCCTGGGTCATCCTTGCTCCTGAATTATAGCCTGTTACTTTCCTAATACACCGACAACTATCAATGGGGTCTGTGCGTCCTCTATGGTCTTTGTAATGAATTAGCAATCCCAGGAGAGACATGAGGAGGGCCATGACGAGTTGGTAAAAGTGTTGAAGGTTGAAGGTTGGTGGTTGGAAGAATGCCTGACCTCTAGCTCATAGGAATTGCTCTTGCACTGGTGCTGATGGTGATGGTGATTCTTGCCATCTTGAGATGAGGGGCAGTCAGACGCTTCCACTACCCCATTTTTACAGCAAGATTCCTTCCCCTACTACTTGCTCCACATACTCATTCTCACCAATTCACACATACTCACTCTGGACTCCCTGAGCAAAGCAGCACTGCCCCCTGCTGCTGGGTCCCTGGTGAGGACCGCAGCACCACTTCCTCCCAAGACTTTCTCCCCGTTGAGCCCTCTTCCCAGGAAGCGTCGCTTCATCTTCTCAGCAGCTCCTCAGGTTACACGGAGAATCCCTTCAGGAGTGAAGTGAGTCATGGGAAACTTCCACCACATCGGGTCTCCCCAGAATGGTGCTTTGTATTTGATAGACTGATGAAGCAATAAGACGGGGAGCATTCACACATACTTACACACACATGAACAGACTGGCCAAAGAAGATCATGAAAAGGCAGACAAAACGACCCTTGTATGAATATTAAGGCCACTGTTCCATAAAAGCTAGAATAGGTGGAGGATGAACTATTGCGGACAAAATTTGATTGATAGAATGTTGAATACAAAAGCGGTCATCGGAAATGTAGACCCATACCTGATTTAAAATAAAAAAAATTGTAAAACATTAACAAGGCCAACTCTTTTTTCTGAGACCAGCTAGAAACTGGTGGCTAGAAGTTTACTGGTCAGCTAGAAGAGACTGGTGGGACCCCCGAGACTCTAGCGTTCCATCACCCTGTAGATCCTGAATTAAACTCAGCCTAGTGGTGGAATAAACAACCATCAAAAATCAAAGGGGCCATGTTCACCCAGGAACAAAGCTCAGAGGAAAGAAGGAGCAATGAGAACAGGAGTGGCAGGGAGAAACGGGATGATGTGATGATACGTTGAAAGGATTGTGACAGGTGCACTGAAACAAGATCTCTATGAAGTGCTGAATACTTCTAAGACTCATGGTTTACTGTGCAAACTTCAATGGAAAGCATTACCTTTTGACAATAAGAAGTTTTTAAAGAGTCCTTTTCTTGATGTTGTAAAAATAGATACCACAGATTGGCCAAGTGAGCATTATCCAAATGCATGCTTTTCAGTGGTTTTATTCACATTCCAGCCACATGTCATCCCATTGAATCATTTGGTCACATAGCACATGTACAACTGAGTGACGTCAACTGCGCTAACCATGTTCTGCAACCATGAGCAATCCCCACTGCCACCTTGTCTGTCACCCTCAGCAGAAACGCAATGGCATAAAAGCATTTTCTATCCAAAAAAAAAAAAAGTGAGAAGGGTGCGACTTCAGAATTTTTGTAAAGGTCTTTAAATTAAGTACGTTTATCTTTAGTAAGTGTACCCTGTTGTTCTGATGTTCTTCATTTTGCAATAGACCAGTGATGATGTTGCCATAGGAACCAGGGGGCCTGGTCTCCATCAAGCTGCAGAAAGACCAGAAAGATCCTGGGGTGTGTTAGAGAAGGAAAGTCAGGGTCAGAAGTGCCTCGGGAGACAAAAGACAGAGCTGTGACTGTGCTCAGAGGCTGAGTGCTCCTCACACTACCCAGGTGTCCTGGACGGCTTGTCTTGGAGAGAAATCACTGGGATAGTACAGTATCTGGAGGTAGGACCCCATCTGGTCCAGGTGGGAGCCCATCTGGATCCACCTCTGCTCCTCACCAGCTTGTCACCTGAGGAAGTCCCTTTTCGCTCTGGGTTTCCCTTTCATCACTTTACAATAGAGTGATACTTCCTTCCCCCCCCCCCCCCCCCCAAGAAAAACCAACACCCTCATACATAATACATTTTGTGGAGAATGTCAGGGGCTTTACCACCCCCAGCTTTCAGTGAGCGCGCCCGGGGCAGGCTGAGCCCCAGATTAAGCGCCCTCAGTTTCCGTCCTCTCTGGCACACAGCCGCTGTGCCCTTGGCTCCAAATCTGTCCCTTTCCAGAGCACTTGACAAAATTTACCAAATATCTAATAACCACAGGGCACAGGCCTTCAATCACCTCAGGGGCGTGGAAAGGCTGTATAAAGACTTCTTAGCACGTGAGGCTGCCCTCCCGGAGTGGAAATTGGGAGCCTGGACACGATTCAAGAACAGGTAACGAGCCAGCCACGGCAGCAGGACCCAAATCTGAACAGAGTTTCTGCCCGTGAGTGCTGAAAGGAGAGCGTGTGTTACAGATTCCTTGGGTGGGAAATGCCTCCGTGAAAGAATTCACACAGACGCCCGGTTTGTGATCAAAGGTTTTTTGTTTGTTTGTTTGTTTTTAAACTAAAGGATGGAAGAAGTTTCAGGTTTTACAGTCTCAAAAGAAAACATGCTATTTCAGGAAAGCATGCCAAACTTCACATACACAGTGCTGGGATCAACCACTGAACATGACAGTCTCATGGGACTGCGTGTCCCGCACGTGGTGACCTGAGGCCAGAGAGTTGCAGAGCGAACTCAGGAGCAGAGTCAAAGGGAGAAGGGCAGAAAGAGAAGGGCCAGCGGTCCCTCTGCCAAGGTAATTAAACATCTGGCTGGGGAGACGTGGTCCAAGGTATTGGTTGACCCCCATTGGTTGAATTAAGCTCATTTGGGTAGAGTCAGGAGCCTGGGGCTAGTTTGGACTGCCCAGATGTGCTTGGGTGTGGGTGTGCGTGCTGAATCGGGGGGTGACCCGTTAAAGTCTTGATGGCTGGCGAAGATTCTCCTGATTCTCTTCCCAACTTCTTGTAGGGACCTGTGCAGGTCTAAGAAGGACAGTCCTTAGGACAAGACTGCCTTAGGACAGGCCCCCCTTGCTCCAGAAACAAAGTCTAATGGCCGTCCAAGGCAGTTAAAAAAGCTAGGACTTAGAAAAGCTTACTTTCTCCTAGCTTGGCCACTTAGTCATGTGACTTGAACAAATTCCTTCTTCTTAGCCTGTAGGTTCCTCGTCTGCACAACAGAGATCCTTGTGCTATATATGCAAATATGCATCCAAGACTCTCTTGAATTTCCCAACCTCCCTTGCAAATGGCTGAGATCGTGTTACTAGTTCTGGCCAGTGGTCTGTGAATAGAAAAGGTGTGAGTCACTCTGGGCTGAGGCATGAGCTTCCTCCGAGTCCTCTCTCATCCTCCATCATGGCCTAGGAGGTCAGTCATTCAGATGGCAGATAGGGCACTATGATTTTTTTTCTTGGAAGGAAAATACTGGCAGGGGTGAAGGGGTGGGGGTGGGAGAGAGGGGAGGTGAGCAGAGGAGTTCTCTGGAGGGGAATCTTGAGGAATGTCTGCTTTTTCCCCTGATTTCCTGATTGCTACATCAGCCCTCTCTCCCCAGAGGTTAGCTGAGGTGGCCCCCCAACCTTGACTTTCCTACTGTTAATGGAATCTCCTGAGCCTTACAGACGAGGGGACTGGGACTGTGGTGGGTGTGAAAAGCAGGGCGGGGGTGTTGGGGGTGGCAATTGAGTTTCCCAAAAGATGGTGTGGTGATCATGTTCTTGATGTCAATTTCATGCTTGGGAGTCTAGGGGTGGAGTCTAGCCTGTCACTCTGGAGCGAGCCAATGAGGCCTCTGTGTGGGCATGGCTTTCTCTTGAGAATTCTGGGAAGTCTCACCGTATTTCTAACTACTGACAAGACAAGATGATAGCATGCTGATGGATCCTGATTCCTGGAGAATGGAGGAGGCAGAGAAGAGGCAACATGGGCTTAATGAATGCCCTGATGGAAGCAAACCTCTGGGGCCAGAGAAGCCACGTGGAGACTCCTGCCAGTGTTGAGACGCTTGGGAGGCCACGGGGAGACCCCTGGCAGTGCTGAGATGCTTCTACTGCCACTGGACACAAGACTCTGCACCCACTCACCTGTGATTGTCTTGGTGTCACTGCATGTGCTTCATAAGTCAGAAGGAGACTTCATAGACTGGTATCGGACATATGGACTAATATCAGACTTGTGACATTGGACTTGACTGGGCCGGGATGCTTTCTCAATGTTCCATTCGTCTTGTATATAAACCTTTCCCTTAGATTCATATGTGTGTTTATGAATTTGTTTCTCTAATCTACACGGACTAATACAGAGGGTGAGGGAGAACGCACCCAGAGATGGAGAGGGTCAGGTGATCAAGAAGGAAGCCCTTTTCCTTCCCACATAGAAGTTGAGTTCTGTGTAATTTTAAAATATGACGCTTTCATCTCAGATCTAAAGTTTTCATCTGGAAGAGCACCCAGAGCCCCTCCAGTCTGTCACCCCATGCAGCCAAGGCTCCAAAGCAGGCCACCTAAGCCCTCCCATGGCAGCCTGCCCATTCCATCCTTCCTGGGGGCTGGACAGTCTTTCTCGGAGAGCCTTCTGCCTACAGCCCTGCTCCTCCCACTCCAGAGTGGGAGCTGGGAGGCCTGACACATGAACTCCTATGCCCTCCATTCCAGCCCTTTCTCTCTGGTCAGCCCCTGAGACGGAGAGTCAGGTGACAGGGGAAAGGAACCCTCGTAAAGTGACCAGACATCCCACTTTTTAACAATTTAACAATGCCCTGCGGCATTTTCAAATTAAAATAAATATATCACAATACTATTTTTGCACCCTATGAACATTTTTGTTGCTCCATATAGACCAAATTTTTAATCAAGGAACAACCCCACCCCCCACCCCGCCTTGGGTCAGTGGTGTCCCACTTAAAATCTGGTCCCTTTACTAAGCGTCTCTGTTGATTTCTGTCACCTGGGTCTATGACCACAGTCTTCACCCTCCTCATCGGGGTCCTGCTCCCCTGCTGGGACAAATCCCCCAGGTTTGGAAGGCAGACCCTGAAGGTGAGCCCTAAGAGCATTTCCTGGACAGTGCTCTGTAACACCAGGCAGAGCTCCAAAGCACCAGATGGGTTTGGAGGGAGGGTGGGGGCAGGGAACTGCTGAAATTGGAGCTTTTTTCCCCTTCTGGAAGCTTAGAGGTTCCCAGACTTCAAAGCACTTCTCCTTTTCTGTGCACACCCCTGTAGGTGACACAGCCTTTAAGATCAGCATGCCTTCCATTCTGCCTGCACATCTCCCCACCCAAAGTCCTCTTCAACCCTGAGCCCCTTCACCCTCCTGAGGACCCCCCCCCCAGTCAAACCCTCTTGGGTGGCTGTGGCTCCCCCACCCCACCCCACCCAGGATGTTCTTGATCCAGGGGTTCTTTCCTCCCTTCCTCTCCTTCCACTCATCCCTCTGCCCATCCCACTACTGGAGTTGGATTGGGGATCATTTCTCCAACGCCCCCACCCACATGCTCTATGGGAGAAAAACCAGACAATCTCCTCCCATGATTACATCTAGAAAAGCCCGAGTGTGTGTGTGTGTGTGTGTGTGTGTGTGTGTGTACTCTACTCCACCCCATGTGGTCCCTATTCATGGAAAACCTACTTGAGGGTACTTAGCAACAACAAGGACGACAATGCCTCCACGACTCCTGTGCAGCTCCACCCCCCACCCCCAGAAAAGGACGCCTCTAGTGACCCACTGAGGTGACAGGGGCCCAGGAAAGGAGGGCAGGGGGCAAATGCTAAGCCCCCCCTTCCCCTCTCTGCTAACGGGCTACAGTAAGGGTAAGGCTTGCGGTGACTCTCTCTCCTGGACCACCATGTCCCGTTGGCAGTGCCTCAGGGCCAGAGATGCAAAAAGAGCAGCGGGGAGGAGGACTGTGGGTGAAGGGAGGCTGGGGGGTGGTGATGGTGAAAGGAGGATGCTGGGCAAATGGTGCCGGGTGTGGGTGTCTGAGTGTGTGGTGGGACCGGACGGAGGCGTCCCGGCATGCTGGAGAAGAGCAGACGGTGGAAATTTGGGGGCGAGCGTTTGTGAGAATGCATGTGGGAAACACCTGCAAATGGGATGGACGCGCTCCTTCAGCTGCATGCCTGCAGGGGAGGAGGGGGCACCTGCTGACTGCAATGCCCACTTTTGCTTATGTGGAGGAAACTGAGGCTCACAGGAGCCACATGACGTGGGGTTATTCTGCTATGAATATCTATAGAAAAACAACAACAACAACGACAACTCCAATGTGGTTTAAATGATGAGAAAAGTCATCGGTGGTTCCAAATGGAAGTCCAGAGGCAGGGCTGGCAGTCCATGGCCCCTGGGAAGCTGCAGAGGTTTCTGGTATCAACAAATAATGAGTATTATTGATGGAGTACTTATTCTACAGCAGGAGCTGCTTACACACATGAACTCTTCTGACTGTCATAAGAACGGTGCTGTAGATGCTGTGACTATTCCTCGGGTCCCCGGTGGTGTATCTGGTTGATGGCCCTTGGCTGCTAATGGAAAGATTAGCACTTTGAATCCACCTCAAGTTGCCTCAGAAGAAAGGCCTGGTTATCTGCTTCCAAACAAGCAGTCAGTGTGAACCCAATGGAGCAGGCTTCTGTCCTGATATGAGGGGTCACCCCTGTCGCAAGGCTATGGACTTGCTATTAAGTGGAACAATCCCCCCTGCTTTCAAGATAGGACACTGAGCCTCAAGGTTTCCTTCTCGGTAAGGGGTGCAGCTGGAATGTGAACCCAGGCCAGACTTTTGATCACGACCCACCTCATATCTCTATACACCTGGAGGAAGAAACACAGACGACTTCTTGGGCTACCCTGCTCTGAGGTGACGTGCTAACCTTGAACATATCCTCAGTGTAGCTCAGAGGTCATTGGCTCCCCCAGGAAGCAGCACTTGCTTTGGTGCCTGTGTCGTCTCTTGATTATTTTCTCTAAACCGTCAAAATATTTTCCAAAATATGACCCAAAGCCACCGAAGAAGAAGTCAGGGAGAAGAGGTGAAGACTTGCGGTGTGTGCTTAATGACTTCTATGAACAATGGCCCCTGATGAACACTTTGATTGACGATTCTATAGAGAAGGAGCCTGACCCAAAGGGGGGGGCAATACAAAACAAAATTTAAATTGTCATAAAATCTGTATTGCTGGAGCCATGGAGGAGGCCAAGAAATTATTGCCCTGCGATAATCTTTAAACCTGAAACCAAAACTATCCTCTGAAGACCTCTCGCAAGTGAAGAGTAACCAGGAGTCAACATTATTCTCCATGGAGAGCGATTGAAAGCACCCCTTTAATGTAAGGAAACAAGACAAGGACGTCCATCATCACCCTTCTTATTTGATAGCATGCTGGAAGCCCAAGCCAGAGCAATGAGGTAGGAAAGGGAAACAGTGGTTTTGCATTGGGCTGCCATGTGTAAGGTTGCCATTTCGAAACTGCGAGTCCTCAGGAGAAAGAAGGGATTTTTCTACTCCTGTAAAAACTTAGCATTTCAGAAACTCACAGGGCAGGGGCTGTTTTACTCTGTCCGACAGAGTAAAACATTGGCATCAATTCAATGGCAGTAAGCTTTTCATTTTTTTTCCTCCCATTAGCAAGGCAGAAGTAAATCCATCCCCGTTCACAGATGACATGTACCTGTGTTACACGACGTCCAAGAAATTTCTCAAGAAAATTATCGAAACGCATAGAAGCGCTCAGCAAAGCAGCAGGATGCATGGTCGACATGCAAGAATCGGTATCATCGAGCCGGCCCTGAGTGTTGCCATTAAAAAACAAACAAACGGGCTGAGCCCTGGTGGCGAAAGGGGTTGAGTGCGGGACTGCGGCCTGCGGGCTTGGCGGTTCAAATCCAGCAGCGGCTTTCAGGAGCGGCACTGGGTAGCTCCCACAACCACCAGAGGCAGTGATGCCCCCCCCCCCCCCCAAAACAAAACAAAACAAAACAAAAAAACAAAAGCCCCTCCCTGCCATCAAGTTAATTCCAACTCATTGGGTCCAACAATTTCCCAACAGTGCCCGAGTAGAACTGCCTGGCACGGGAGGGGGGCTCCTAGGCTGTAATCTTCATAAGAGAAGATTTTCTTGTCTTTCTCATGTGGAGTTTCCAGGTGGCTTTGAACCTCTGACACTCTGGATATTAGCAGGCGACTGGGACATAGGAAAGTGTTTCTGCTGCCCCGCCCTCTGGGATACCACCTCTTCCTGCTCACAGCACTCGCTTGTTCTCATCCTATCTGCAACCACCGCCAAAGCACCTTTTGTGTGCTCTGGTTCCATCCAGAGTCCGTGTCCTTGCCAGAAGACCGCCTACAGAAACAATCTTCAACTCGAGAGAGGAACATATTGTAATTTCCATTGAAGGGAGTGGCAAGATGAAAGCTAGAGTCTATTTCCCTGTTGCTTAATAGTTCTGTGATTTAGGGGAAAGTCCTGAATGTCCCTGGATCGTATCCAGGTCATCTGAAATGCGAATATCCGGATTTCATCAGTCTACTCATCGTGTTGCCTGTTAGCGATCATATAGCGTAGGATCTGATGAGAACATCTTTTGAAATCTCTGACTCTCAGACCTTATAGTTCTAACCTGTCTCTAAGACAAGGATTGCAGCTTCTGTTTCTTGCGTGCCTGCCTGACGCAAAGGACAACACCTGCTTTTTAAGTTAGCGACTTGCATCATCTCTGGGAGGTACTATCAATGTGCTCCCCGTCTGCAAGATGGGGAAACTGAGGTTCAGTAGGGCTAGGAAATGCCCAAGAGCCCATAGCCAGTAGGCAGCAGAGAGGGGTTTTGACCTCAGATCTTGTTAATGCTAAACTGAGCAACATGGCCCAGCAAGTGGTCCGGGATGTAATAATGTGTCTCAGAGAATGTCCATCTATCTTTCTGGTCAACTCTTGCGCTGGACATTCACACCGTATGTCTTCGCCTCCAAGACCGCACAAGGAAGCCAGCTGGCAAGTATTTAACTGGACCTTTGAAAAGCCACTGCTACCTCTGGGCCATGAAGTGGAGTAGCAATCTTCACAGGAGTAGAAAGTCCCCTCCTTCTTCTGCAGAGGGGCTGGTGGTTTCAAACCTCTGACCTAGCAGTTAGCAACTCAATGCACAGCCCCCACCCCACCAGGGGTCCTCCTCTCAGACGGTGGGTAGAAAATGATAGCGAGCGTGGAGGATGCAGTCACCTCCCTTGCCTGCTTCTGCACGCTTTGGGGAGGGGGGCTCCTGAGGTTGGCGTGAGAGGAAGCCAGGAGTTGGGGAGGCAGGAGGTGTAGCGGGGAGGATGTCTAGGAGGAAAGAAAACTCTCCTATTTTGGGGTCCTGTGTCGGGGGGGGGGGTGCCAAATGCTGAGATGATGTGGGGAGCAGAGAACGGGAAGAGCGCATACCCAGGTGAACCCTTTAGTCTCATATGGTAAGAAGTCTGGCAGCCTGGGTTTCTGGAGTAGAGAGGGGCCTTCACCCTTGTGAGTTGGAGGGGAGTCCCAATCACCTTCTCATAATTATATTGTTCCTCACGATATCCTCCCATAATAGAGCTGCCCTCAAGTTACCTCTTACGAGCTCATGGCTGATTACTGGGGAGCCGGCAGCTTTCTCTATAGGAACAGACACTGCCATTGCTCTCCAGGCTCTGAAGACAGCCCCTCCCCCTTTCCCTGCCTGGGCCCTGGTGTGAGGTTACTCCTCCAAAGTATTCAGGGACCTTTAAGATTAGGGGACAGCCTACTTGGTTACATATGCGGTTACCTGTAACTAGAGGGGCTTTCATGCCCCCCCGAGTGTGTAGATAAGCTTCGGTTGGACCTAGCTCCTGAAGTCTTGGCAGTCCAAGAGGTGAGCGCCTTATCTTGTCTGATGTCTCTTTAATGACATCAACTGGCCCTCTATGACACAACTGGCCCTTGGACCATTCGGTTGTCGAGGCTGGTACCCCACAGGATGACAGACACCGCACCTCCACTGGCCCAAGCTCACCTCTGGGAAGGGAGTCAACTGCTCATCCATTCAACACGCGTTCTTGAACACCCACTATGTAGTCGTCGCCTTGCCTGTCAGTATGTCGCCTACGATGATTTGGGTGCTACTCTGATGCTGGCAGCTATGTTGTGGGTATTTCAAATGTCAGCTGGGTCGTTTGTGGTGGGAAGGGTTCAGAAGCGCTTCCAGACTGTGATAGTTAGGGAGTTTTTTGTGCCCACGAGGCTCCCATCAGAACATGTGGGAGAGGTTAGCCTGCCAATGAGGTTGCCACTTGATTGGAGGGAGACTGAGAGAAAAGGCTCTCTGGAGACCGGCCTCCCTCTATCTCTGCTTCACCCTCCTGTGGATGAGCCTCCTCAAGCCAAGGCAATGGCAGCCAGAGCCCTGGAGATGCGTCCATCGCCAGTGGCACTACAAGATTTTGCAACCACTGGCCTGTGATCTTCCTGCACTCCTCATCGTTGCACGCGGCTGCTTGAATCTGAAGAGGGATTTATGGATTCGTCCCTCTTATTGTCAGACTGGAAGTTATGGACTGTATCAGATTTGATCCAGACTGGCCTGGGATTGTTTTCTTGACCTCTAACTCCTTCTTGACATAAAACTGTCTTCCCCATATAGGAGTGTCTCTGGATTTGTCTCTCTAGTCAACCCGGCCTCACACAGAGACTGAGACAGAATAAGAAGACAGGCCAGTGACCTTCTAAAAACTAGCCAATGAAAGAAAACCTTATGGATCTCAACAGAAGATCGCCCCTTCTTAGAGGAGCCTCCTAAGCTGAGAGTCACTCAAAACAGACTGTGGCCACAGTGGACTTGCGCGTGGCAGCCATCAGGGAGGTTGGTACAGGACCGGGCAGACTCTCATTCCGGTGCGTGTCGTGGAATCGTCACCAGTAGGAGCTCCCCCGCTGCCATCTGCATCTACACACCAACAACTGGCTGTAAATGAATGTTTGCGGGTGTCGGGGTGGGGCTGTGTGCAAGAGAGACAGAGCTCCATGCCCTTGCAGGGCTGACACTCCAGGGTGGCATGGGGGCCGCCAAGGGGTAAACTTCCTATCTCTCAGTCGACAGGCATGCATGAGAAAAATGGAAATAAGGACGGGGCTTAGGAGGAGCTGATGTGAGAAGAGGACACAGCCTTAAACAGGGGGCTCAAGGAAGACCTTTCAAACAACGCGAAATGCAAGGAACCCCAGAGAACAGTGAGGGAGAGAGGAAGTGCTAACGCAGTGGTTTCTCAACCTTCCTGAGGACTGACCCTTTCATACAGTTCCTCATGGGATGGTGACCCCCCAGCCCCAGTCATAAAATTATTTTCATGGCTACTTTATCACTATAATTTTGCTAGTTATGAATCAGGCGACCCCTGGGAAAGGATTATTCAACCCCCAAAGGGGTCATGACCCACAGGGTGAGAACCTCTGTGCTAGGGGATTATGGTCAGAGAGCAAACAGGAACACAGAGAGGCCGTATTCTTATTAATTCAGAAAGTATGCATTGAGCAGCTCTGATGTCCCTAGAGTTTAGTCCTAGGGGCCAAGAACTATAGCAGCGAAAGAGATTCCATGCCCTCCTGGAGTTGAGGCTTTAGCATAGGGGGCCAGACGATGAAAAGAAGTAAGATGACTAAAAAAAGAATTTCAGAGAGTCTGCAGCAGTAGAGTTAGATGGCGGGGACTGCTCTCTCTGGGTGTCCCAGAGGCTCAGACTGAGGCAGGAGACAGACGGAGGACAGGTGTTCCATGCAGAGGGAACAGTAGGTGCAAATGTCCTGCAGCCGGTCCAGCTTGGTGAATTCTCCCAGTTGTGGGGACTGTGGGGGCGGGGGAGGAAGAAGAGGGGCTATGCCTGTGTGTGTGCAAGAGAGAGAGAGAATTTAAAAGAGGGCATCCCCAGGGAGGTGTGACTACTCCCTAGAACTAGAGAGGTTCCCACCACCCTCCCCCAAGCCCTCCTTCACAACCTTGTCTCCGGCCTCCACTCTGTTCAGCCACAGCCTCTCCGGTCAGACAGCTGCCCTGGTCAGACAGAGGCTTGGTATAAGTAACATCGAGACGACATGACACAGCAAGAACACCAAGGAACCTGGACAGGGTTTGCAGGAGGGGCTTTAATTGCCAGGAACCCAATCAGAAAACATGGATGCTCGTTATGGGTGGGAGGGAGAAGAGAGGTAGCCTTGGCCCAAACATCCCGGGGTACGCTGGGCTCGGTGTAAGGGTTAGTTGGGGGGTGGGGCATTGGCAGAGCCTCACTGCTTGGAACGTCCCATATCGTGGCAGATACCGAAGTCGGTGTTGGTGATGGTGCCCACAATGGTCTTGTCCACCTCACAGGTCAGACCCCGCTCACAGGGACACTTGTAGTAAACTCCAAGGAGGTGCTGCAGAGACACAGAGTCAATGGAGTCACGGGCTATAAGGCATCGCTCACCCCGAGAACCCGCAGGCGAATCTGTCTTTTCAGATGGTGTTTCTCTTCGTTGTCTCCCCAGAGGGCACTTTGGGCCTGGGAGAACCTGGTTCTGGTCTCCATTCTGCTGCTCACCTGCTGTTACTACCTTGTTCCCGCCGATGCCTCTACTTTCCCATCCATGAAATGGGGATACAAGATCCCTGCTCCCAGCCAGCTCACTGGTCAGTTGCCAGGGTCAAGAGAGAAAATGGGCTGTGAAGGAGCTTAGAGAACCATCGTCCTCATGACCCCCCATGGTCCACACCAGGCCGACCCTCTTCCCTGATCCTGACCCCCAAACCTAGCAGTCTCTTCCCTGAGATAACCCTCCGCCACTTGCCCCTGGGTCCTTACCTTGGGTGAACACTCGCTGTTCTCGCTGGCCTTGGGCATGCAGCGGGACAGGCTCAGTAAGGAATCGTGGTGGCAGCACTTGCTTTTGCACTGGGCACTGTTCAGGCAGAGCTCGCCCTCATCCTGAGGGAGTAGCCAGGCAGCTCAGGTCACCGCCCACCTCCAGTGCCTTCTCCTGGCAAGCCCCCCACCTTGCTACCCATTGCCAGGGACAGTGCCCCGGTTCATGAAGACATCCAGCCGTTCCCAGCTCACGTGAGGAGCAGACAGCTGGATACCCGGGAGGTATGTAGACCGCCCTGGAGACCAGGACATGTATTAGCACCCATTGTCCTGCCACCTAGCTAGAGGCGGGGGGGGGGGGGGAAGGGGGCACCCAGACAAGTCACGGGCACAGGGTTCCCATCTGGATTGTGTCCGTGTGATCCCAACACATTGAGGAGCCTGTGAAAATTGGATACCTTCTTCCTGGAAAACTTCCTTCTCACAGGTGTCTACGTACCAGGGGGCTTCCAAACTTGGCTGAAAAGATCATGACACTTCCAGTGAACTATCTGAAGCCCCCCTGTAGGATTGCAATGGAGGAGGGGCGTGTTGTGTCCTACATGAAGAACCTTTGAATTAGTGGAATCCAATGTACTTCTCCGGTTCTGAGGACAGAGGGGGGAACAGGGTCTGGGCCAGTCTGCCTGGGGTAATAACGTCTCCACTCCACTTTACAGCCCTGAGAACCCCTCCCATCCAGCTCTCCGTCTGAAAGGAGGCATGGTAAAAACAGTACCGGCCTTGCATGATTAGGACAGGGACTAAGTGTTCTGCAGAATGGTGACCACCAGACGGTAAGTGCTGCGTGGACCTTAGACCAGAAGTTCTGTCTGATCCCCCTCGGGAGAAGTGTGATGAAAACCAGTTCTTTCATTCCCTGCCCCACCTGGATCAGAAGCCTGAGTCCTAGGCGGGAGTGGGGTGGGGGGTGGGGAACACTTACAAAGCTCCTGGACTTGCTGAGCCAAGGTTTTCAGGGTGAGAAACCAGGGGTCTGGCTTTTAATAAAGCCCTTCCTGGCCAGGCTGACCCACTGTTCTGAGACACCTTGAGAGCAGGGATCTCTGAGAGCCGGTCAGTCTTTTCTGGGCCAGACAAGCCCCAAGGGGCAAAGGTGCTCAAAGTCTCAGACGAGGATGCCTCCTCTCCTGCAGACCTTACCAGGTTGATGAATATTCCCCGGGGGTCGGGCGGGGCGGCATAGGCCACCGCCACAAGGGCGACAAGCAGAACAGCTAGAACCTTCTCCATGGCGCGGGAGTGCGGGGAGTCACCAGCCGGTCAGGTGACAGAGAGCAGAGCCAGTTGGGGTGGTGGGGCTATAAAGGGGACTCTCTGTCCATGTGACTCACCTTCCCCCCTGTCCGGTGGGGCCTCCCGTGAGCAGAGGCACAGCTGTGGCCAATCTGCTGGGGCAGGGAGAGGGGCGTCTCCCGATAAGGCGGGTGGGCGAGCGTCCAGTCACCTCCCACACATGTGAGCGTGGGAGGGGTGCCGCCAGGGCAGCGTGATCAAGAAGGTGAGCGCCATGCCGCACGTGGATGAAGCCTCTGCAGAAAGCCCTCTGACCGCAGAGCAGAGAGAGGAAGAGTCTTGCTTTCCTGCACCAGGCCCCGCACAGTGGGATCTTGCCGGTGCCGTTAGGTTAAAATTTAATACCTCGTCAGTTGATGCCCTTTGGACCCATTTTAAATTTACTCTAGTTTTTCTACTGCCTTTTCACACACACCCTCTCCCCCTCCCCCCCCCCCCCCCCCCCGCCCCCATCGGAGCTGTGGATGGTTTTGAACTACTGGACCATGTGGATCACTGCCCAGCTCATAACCACTCACCACCAAGGCTCCTTCTGCTGTCTTTTCTTTGTGTATGGGCATCACTGCCCTGGTGGGAGTCGGAGGCCCAGCCTTGCTCCTGGAGAGCGGCTGCTGGATTTGAACCGCCAACCCTGTGGGCCGCAGTCCCGCACACAACCACTGCGCCACCGGGGCTCAGTCCTGTCTTTTCAATACAGGTTTTTCTCTGTTTTACTTTGCCATCGTTAGTTGGCTTTGAGGGTTGTTTTTTTTTTTTTTAATGTTGTTTTCGCTTTCAAATGTTTTTCTATATATGAAATCCAGGATAGCCAAGTCTATAGAGACAGTAGTTGGATTAATGGTTTCTTGGCCGGAGAGGTTGGAGGGGAATGGGAGCTCATAATGATGAGTAAAAAAAAAAGAAGAAAATGTTCACCACTAAAATTGATAGTGGTGATGATTGTACCACTCTTCTTAATATGATTGAACTATTGGATTATATAGGCTGTGAGTTATATGCCAATAAAACTGTTAAGACATGGTTTAATTAAATTTTTTAGAGAAGAAAAATAAAATTAAATGAAAACCAGGAGGAGTGATTCTAGGAGGGTAAGGGAAGGCGGGGGGGGGGGGCACGGCACGGGCGGAGGGAAGAGGGAAACCAACCACAATGATCAACATATATAGCTTCCTCCCAGGGGGATGGACAACAGAAAAGTGGGTGGAGAAACACAGAGGTCGGTGTAGATGTGAAAAAAAAAAAAAGATAAATTATCAAGGGTTCAAGGTGAGAGAGGGTGGGAAAAGGAGGGAAGAAAAAGGAGGAACTGATACCAAGGGTTCAAGTAGAAAGAAAATGTTTTGAAAATGATGATGGCAACATATGTACAGATGTGTTTGGCATAATGGATATATGTATGGATCGTGACAAGAGCTGTGTGAACCCCCAGTAAAATTATTTTTAATTAAATGAAAACTTAACAGAATTCATGAGAAAATGCATAGTGTGTTCTTTGAAACAAGAAAAAAAAAATGCCATGGCATTGGCAATGTTTCTTAAGTGGCACAACCATTCTTAGCCTCCTTTTTCAAGCTGCTCCTCTGCCATGAACATCAATTCATTGCCCTTTAAGTTTCCTGGGACATAGAGATTATGAGTTGGGCTTCTAACCACAAGGTCAGGAAGTCGAAACGCCCAGGACTTTCTATTCTCGTTACAGCAGTTACAGTTTTGAACGCTCCTAGGGACATTCTGCCCCGTCCTCTATGTTCGCCATGAGTGGGCATCAACTGGATGGCAGTGGGTTTGCTTATTTGTTTGTTTAAGGTTGCCATCTCCTCTTCCAAGTTGCTGATGTCAACTTTATTCCATATAGATAGTGCTTACATAGACTCCAAATGCAGAAAGCAGACATTCTGTATGACATGAGCAAAAACATTACTTAGTTTAAAAAAGGCTTCAGGGGATTTTTTCTTTTCTTTTTTGAGTTTAAGGTTTGTAGATGATCTCACCCAGCCTCCATGACTCCAGAAAGTATGGATTCCATGAGAATTTGAAATTCTGGTTTGCATTTTCCCTCCGGTTTGCATTCTTCCTCTTTTGATTGGGATTCTTTAAATCAAATCGTGATCAAAATGCTCAGGAGGCAGTTGTTCATGGAGGCAACTAACCTCATAATGCATACCCTCCTCTGATGCCTGACCACTGGCACACTTTGAGCTGTACACGTTATTAACTGGGCTCGTTATTTAACTGCTCCATAGGCTCATCTGTCAACAGGGGATAACATCAAGAATCATGAGGACTAAGTGCTAGGGAAATACTTATATGCATGCCCACCATGGACTCTGTGAAAAGCAGAACTCGTGTAAGACCAGAACCTGTCAGAAAAGGAAAGCTCAAATAGTGTCCACTAAAATGAGCACTAGAAAAGCGATAAGACTGCTGCACTCTGTCATCTGCAGAACACTGGGGAGGCCTCGCAAAGGAAGGCAGTCCCATCCCGTTCCCGCCCTCATAAGGCTCACAGTATATATGGATATAGTGGGAGTAATCTGGGATCAGAAGGCACATTTGTGCCTTCTGTGCGGGAGACCTCGGTTGATTCCCAGCCAGTGCATGCCATGCACAGTCACCAGTGCCTGTCTGGGGAGGCCTGTGTGCTGCTGTGGTGCCGTTGAGCAGGTCTCTGTGAGCTTCCAGATTAAAATGGACTAGGAAGGAGCCTGGATCTTCAGTTCTGAAACCCAGCCAATGACAAGCCGCTGCCTCCCAAAGAGCTGATCTTCAACTGATCAGGAGGCTGACGCTGGGGAACGGACTTGATAGCAGCTAACGTCAACTTTGTGTGTGTGTGTGTGTGTGCGCACGTGCACATATATACCCATACACATCCAGCAGCTAATAACATGCTTGTGTGTATACATGTACAAATATATATGCACACAAAGACAGCAGCTAACAACTATGTGTGTGTGTGTGTGTATATATATATATATATATATGCAATCATAGATCAATGTATGTGTTAGTGATTATTATTCTTGTGCTGTTCCTCTTGGCTGCTCAGAGCTCCTGGGCAGGCCCATGTCCAAGGTGAGACAAGAGAGACACCAGGGGAGCAAACTTTAAGCAGGGAGCACTTGCTTAATTTTTTCCCCAAGGTGCTTCTGGATCCTGCCTTTGAACCCACCCAAACCCACGCATCTGGCATGGTCAGGCCCCATGAAAAGGGTTTTCAAGTTCCCTTCTCCTGAACCTCCCTCCCAGGTCCCCCGGGCAGATTCTAGAGACAGCCCACATCCCGTGGTCAGGGTTGATCAACTCTGCAACTTGGAGCCTGGAAAGTATGTCTCCATTCCGGGTGCCCTCTCTCCAACCCCACACCAGGGGTCTGTGCTCCGGGGTGGTTACGAGGCCCTTGGCAGGTCTTCTTGGAACGACTCTCTTCCCTTTCCCTCCCTCCTCACTTACTACCTGCGAATCCAGCATGAAGGACTCGTCACTTGAGTTGAGGCTTCCACTCTCTCTGCACCCGCCTCAAGGTCACCTGTGAATGAGAGCCGCCCTTAGTCCTGGCAGACACTGAGGAGAACTGGGAAGGGCACAGCTGCTCGAGTTTGCTAAGCGTGGGAGCAGAGCAGCAGCCTCTGAAGGCTGGGACACTGCAACCAGAGAAGCCCCCCCTCCGACCTTGTTCAGCCCCACCCGACTGTGCCAGGACATGAAGGACAATCCCACTGCTGGGGACCTGCCGGGGGTTGCTTCAAAACTCAGGACTCCCCCTTACTAGCTGCACGACAGCGGGCAAGGTGCTTAAGTTCCCTAAGTTCCAGGGGCTATATAAGGGAACTGAGTCCCTGCTTTATCAACCAACCACGCTGTGGTTGTGGAGTTGATTCTGGCTAAGGGCATTGGAGCAGAACTGCGCTACATACCTTTGGGGGTTTCTTGTTTATTTACATTGATTGGTTGATTGCATGTGTGTGCGCTAAATAAAAACACAGAATGAAAATATAAACACGCGTTCATCCTGCTCTCCTCTCACTCCTACGCCCCTACCTTTTAAAATTAATTTTTAAAAAATTTTGTAATGAACTTTCTATTGTGAATTAGATGTGTGTGCATGCTGCACCTCAGACCATCAACTCTGCATTCAACAGTTCAAACCACTCCACCCCTCCACTCCCTGATTGCTCCACTCATTCTTTTTGGGGAGGGGTGATACTTTCTTTCTTTTTTAAACAATCATTTCACTGGGGGCTCATACAATGCTTATGACAATACATACACCCATCCATTGTAGGCAAAGTACATGTGTACATTTGTTGCCCTCATCATTCTCAACACATTTGCTTTCTACTTGAGCCCTTGGTATCAGCTCCACATTTTTCCCCCTTCCTCTCCCTTCCTCCCTCACTCATGACCCCTTGATAACTTATAAATTATTATTTTGTCATGTCTTACACTGTCTGGTGTGTCCCTCCACCCACTTTTCTGTCTTCCCTCCCCCAGGGAGGGGGTTGTATGTAGATCATTGTGATCTGTTTCCCCTTTCTCCCCCACCATTCCCTTACCATCCTGGTATCTCAACTCTCATGATTGGTTCTGAGGGGGTCTATCTGTCCTGGATTGCAGTTCTTATCTATACCAGGGCACATGCCGGATTTTTAAGGTAGAGTTGGGGTTTATGACAGTGGAGTGGGGTGGAAGCATTAAAGAACTTGAGACAAATTGTACGTTTTATCATTTCTATACAGCACCCTAACTGGTTCATCTTCTCCCCACGACTATTCTGTAAAGGGAAGTCCAGTTGCCTACAGATGGACTTTGGATCTCCACTCTGCACTTCCCCTCATTCACAATGATACAATTTTTTTGTTCTTTGATGGCTGATACCTAAGTCCTTCGACACCTGGTGATCACACAGGCTTGTGTGCTTCATCCGTGTGGACTTTGTAGCTTCTCAGCTAGATGGCTACTTGTTTATCTTCATGCCTTTAAGACCCCAGACACCTATATCTTTTGATAGTCAGACACCCTGAGCTTTCACCATCACATTTGCGTATGCACCTGCTTTGTCTTCGGCGATCATGCCTCAACTCATTCATGAGGACTTCCATATTCCCCTTCATCCAAGGCAAAATGTGCCAATCTCTTAGTCCATTGTTTTACTTCTGACTTTTCCCTCCCTTGAGACTCTCTGACATCCATTCCTTTTGATGTTGAAATCTTTATCTTGGGTTTTTTTTTTCTTGTAACAGGGGGTCTCATACAAGGTTTGTCCTTTTTTTGATGGTCTAATTTCATTCCACGTAATGCCCTTTAGTTTCTTCATCCAAGTTGTAAAGGGTTTCATGGTTTTGCCATTGTGTGTTTGTTTGTTTTTCCATGCATCGTATTCCACTGTGTGTATGCATCAGTTTCTTCGTCGTTCTCCTAATGGGCACCTGGCTGTTCACAATTCCTTGCTTCTGTGAGCAGTGCTGCGCCGAACGTGGCTGTGTCCAAATCTGTGTATGTCATGGCTCTTCCTTGCTTAAGGTCTATACCCAGCAGAGGTATTGCTGGGTCAGATGTGGCTTTCATTCTCATACTGCTTTCCACAAAAATTGTACATGTTTACACCCCCACCAGCTGTGTGTGAAGGTTCCAATCTCACCACACCCTCTCCCGCATTTGTTGGGTTTTGTTTGTTTAGTTTTTTCAATTGCGCTGTCGTTGTCAGTGTGTGGTAATAATTCATCATTGTCTTTATTTGAGTCTTCCAGATGGCTAATGATCATGAGCATGTTATCATATGTGCCTTAGCCATCTGGATGTCGTTTTTTTGGTCGGCTGTCTGTTTATGCCCTTTGACCACTTTTTAAAATTGGATTAGTGGGGAGGGGTGGAAGAGCTGATACCAATGGTTCAATAGACAGTAAAGGTCTAGAAAACAGTGACGGCAAGATAGTGCAAACATGCCTGATTTAATTGATATATGGATTGTGAGAAGAGTTGTATAAGGCCCTGACAAAATGATTTTTAATTGGAGTATTTATTTTTCCTTATTGAAGTACTGACATGTTCTATAGATTGTAGAGATTAATTCCTCATCCACTTTGCCATTGCTAAAGATTTTTTCCCAGGCCATCTTTTTATTCTTTTTTTCCCTCCAAAAGATGGCCAAGCAAATATTTGGCCATGGTTTTCTTTACTACATATATTATAAGTGCTTCCCCCAAAAAATGTTTTTTTAATTGAACGACAAAGAAAGTGCATAGTGTTATATTGACACATGCTCATATTTTATTTCAAATTGGTCTATCACTCACTTCAAACTATTAATAGTGAACTGTTCCTTGAAGAAAATTTAAAATGACCTACATGCATTATTAGCAGCAAGTCCAAAAAATTAATAAGAATGAACCATGTCAAATATTAGTATCCCCAAAAGAGGTTTTTGCACACAAAATTATATAAAATATAGCAGCCAATTTCAGTTTACTTTGCTCTGTGGCAACATAAACTTGCACTTTCAGTTTACTTTGCTCTGTGGCAACATAAATTTGCACTAGGATTCTAGTATTTGCTCTTGGAAGATACTTCAAAGTCCTTTTATTACATGGGGTCCAGCAACTGCTGCACTCAGTCAAATCCAGCCCAGCAGTTCATGTGAGGGCTCAAGTGAATTCTCTTGATACATCTAAGCATATTATTTTCAGTAGGCCCCAGTCAACTATTTTGTCTTCTACTGTTCCAAGTCCTCTTTTCACAAGTCAAGTCTGGGATCCTGGGGAAAGAGCAGGATCCCAGTCTGTCCGTGAACCAATCTGCAACAAAGGTCCCAGTCCTATCACCCGTGAAAAGGAGGACTGGGGTGGTTTTCTTTCCATTCAGATGAAGAGTATAGCAAAGAGAATCTTGACTGTATATGTTCTTCCAAGCTATCAGAGACACCTCATTCTCTTATTGATGCATAGCACTATGGGAGGCACTGCAGAAAGTGTGCCCTGTCTGTCCCATGCCCAGTGGGATGAAACTCGGGTTGAAACGTGAAGGGAAGGCAATAGGAAAGCAGGGGAAGCAAAGTAACCAAGTCTCCGAGGAATCCTGAAAATAGACTTCTGACTCAGGGAACAGGGTTTGACACCTCATCAGACTCAATCAATAAATATATGCAAGGATCAACAGACAGACCTGGAACTAGCTATTGGGTTTGATTTTTTTTTCTTTTTCTTTCGTTCTATGTCTATCTATATAAGATAGGCAGGACGAAACAATCCTGAGGAGAAAACAATGGGAACTGTGGTTCCCGGGAACACGGGAGAGGAAGGAGGGAGTGGGAAGGGGGAGTGGGGAGCCAACAAATTCAGGGATACTGGCACAATAAGAGATCTAAAATTGATGGCGAGGAGGGCACATAATGCCTGCTGGGATTTGATCGAGTGCAATGTGTCTGAGAAAAATTACTGAGAGCTGGAAGAGGGTGAGTATGAAAATGGGATAAGAGGAAGGTGAAAGGAAATCGAGGAAAGAAGAGGCAAAGGCTATTTATAGAGGTATAGCTATAGAGGTATAGATTACATTAATATATACAGATATATTAATGTATAATGAAAGGAGAGGCCAATATGCATATATTTACTTGCTAAGTATTAAGACAGACTTTGGACTTCTCCTCAAGGTCTCCCTAAATGCAAGAGCACTTTGTTCTGGTAACCTGGCACCCTTTGTTACTTGCCTTCCCAACACAATCACTGAAGACAAAGTGGGTGCATAAGCAAATGGGGTGAAGAAAGCAGATGGTGCCCGACTAGTAAAAGATATAGCGTCTGGGGTCTTAAAGGCTTGAAGTTAAACATGCAGCCATCTAGCAGGGCAAGTAAATAAGCCCACATATAAGAAGCACCTCAGCCTGTGTGATCACGAGGTGTCCAGGGGAGCAGGTATTGGGTATCAAAATATCCCAAGCAAGTTCGTCGATGTGCAGGCGATTGGAGTGGGGACCCAAAGTCCATCTGTAGACGATTGGACATCCCCTGCAGAAGGGTTACAAGGAAGGGACGGGCCAACCAGGCTGCAGCAAAGCACTGACAAAACACACAGCATTCCTCTAGTTCCTGAATCCTTCCTTCTCCCTCACTACCCTGACCCAGTTCTACCTTACATATCCAACTGGACTGGAGTACTCACATCGGGACAAATAAGAGCTCTCAACACATGGAATTCAGGACAAATGAAAACCTCAAGAACAGTGGTGGGAGTAGCCATTCTGTGAGGGTAGGGGGTGGCAGTTGCATGGGGCGGGAGGGGTGTGTGTGCAAGGGGGAACCCATCACAAGTTTGGATATATAGCCCCCTCCAGGGGGAAGAATTGCAGAAAGATGAGTGAAGGGAGATAACAGACAGTGTAAGACACAGAAAAACAACAATAATTGATAATTGAGTGTGGGAGGATTGGGAAAAGAGGGGCAAAAAAGAGGAGCTGATACCAAGAACTCAAGTAGAAAGAAAATGTTTTGGAAATTTTGATGGCAACAAATGCACAGGTGTGCTTCCTGCTATTGAATGATGGATTGTTCTAAGAATTGTAAGAGCTTTCCAGTAGAATGATTAATTTTTAATAAGCAAATTACTGTATTTTTACAGAAGTAATATGTACATTATCCAGTTTTTTTTGTAACCCATGCATTACATTACACTACTTTTACTTCACATGAGTGTTATGCACATTATATACCTGTGTAAGTTATTCAGGGGACATAGACTAGGTGCTGTGCAAAAATATGTAAATAGTAAATTTGTAATATTAAATTAAATGTGTGAATAGTAAGTTTTCCTAAGTTTTCCTTGTCCATCTCTTACAATCTAAAGCAGCAGTGGGTCGCAACTCCTTTGGAGGTTGAATGACCCTCTCGCAGGGGTCGCCTGATTCATGACAGTAGCAGCATTACAGTGATAAACTAGCAACAAAAATAATTTTATAGTTGGGGGGGACCATAGCAGGAGGAACTGTGTGAAAGAGTCATGGCGTTAGGATGGTGAAGAACCACTGCTCTAAAGAGAGTTTTGATTTTCTTTTCCCCTCATCACAAAAGAATCAAATTCTGGTTCCAATGTGTGATCATATGGTTAATCTGTTATGCATGATTATTGAGCAAAAAGTTCAGACAGCGTGGTTCCATTTATACAAAGCCCAGATCACACAAAAGGAAACTATGGGGATAAAAGCCTAATACGGTGTTGGAATTGTTCTCAATCTTCATCTGGGATGGTGGTGACAAATATGTAAAAACTCATCACACTGTATAGCTAACATTTAACTATAAATGTTAAACTATTTACTATGCAATATATTTGCTGCTACTGATTGCCACTGAGTTGATTCTGACTCATAGTGACTTTATAGGACAAAGCAGAGTCACAATGTAGGGGTTCCTTGGCTGAAATATTTATAGTGCAAGTAGGCACTGTGGCAGTCATCAATTAGTCAATTTCAGGATGGGGAGTGTAGCAGTGGAGTCTAGCCTGTCAATCTGGAGATAGCCAATGAGACTTCTGTGAGGGCATGGTTTTCTCCTGAGAATTCTGAGAAATCTAACCATATTTCCCCCTTGGAGGTGAGAGACTAACAACTCAGACCCTTGGAGATGTTCTACGTTCTAATGACAAGATACAAGGCTGACTCCTGTGAGACATCCCCGAGGAGAAGCCACATGGAGTTACCCTGATGTAACCAGACCTCTAAGATGGAAAAGCCACGTAATAGTCCCTGCCAGGGCTGAGATACACACCACTAGATACACAAGAGTGCATCCACTGGCCTGTGACTGTCCTGGTGTCATTGCATGTGCTTCATGAGTCTGAAGAGGACTTATGGATTGGTATTGGACATATGGGCTAATATTGGACTTATGACCTTGGATGGGACAGGGCTAAGATGCTTTCTCAATGTTCTATTCTTCTTGTATGTAAACCTCTCCCTTATATACATATGCGTTTTTATGAATTTGTTCCTCTAGTCTACCCAGACTAGCACAGGAGCAGTGTAAAAAAAAAATTGCAAAACGATCTGTGGGGTCTGGGGAGGGTGTCTCGCCCCTTCTGAGTGGAACTGGGGCACACTGCTTCCAACATCTGATTGTAGAGACTCCTATTGAGTGTTTCCCAGTGTACCATCTATAAGATCTGTCCCAGATGTACAACGATAAATCTCTGACAGGCATGTGTGAACAGTAGCCCGGCTTTGTTCGCCATCATAACTGACTAGACAAGACGACAAGAGAGATGAAATCTGACCCATACTGTCACCCGGGCTTCTCTCAGCATCCGTTTGCCTTTGGACTGATCTGAAACGTGACACTGGGGAAGTTCTTCTGACATTCTAATGTCAAAAACAAAGCAAGCTGATCTGCAGTGGGAAGGAGGCCTGTATCCACCACTCAGGAGAAGAAAAAGGGTCATTCTCTGACTTGCTGGTTGATGGATTTCCAGGTCCTGGTCTCTCTCTCTCTCACACACACACACACACACACACACACATGCACACACACACACTCTCATCACATTCATTCATGGATGGCTGTATTCCCACTCCAGTGGACACTTCTTTGAAATTCTGGAGCATTTATTTTCCTTTGCTGAATCCAGTAATATAAATTTTCTGATTTTTGGAAGGGATCCCCCAAGGTTTGTTCTAGTGCAATTGTTCTCAACGTTCCTAAGTCTGAGACCCTTTCATACTGTTCCTCATGTTGTGGTGACCGCCCCCCCCCAACCCTAAAATTATTTTCACTGCTACTTCTTAACTGTAATTTTTCTACTGTTATGAATTGTAATGTAACTATCTGATCTGCAGGATTTCTTCTCACTGTTACAAATTGAACATAATTAAAATATAGTGAGCAATCGTAAAAACCATATGTGATTACATATTGTGAAATATCTCGAAGTACAAAGAGGTGAAATTTTGTCTTGGAGCTTGGTGCTGCATAGGTAACAGTGTTGATGCCAGGCACACACATGTGGGCATATCTGCATGTGGGCAGACTCTCCTGGAGGCAGATAAAAGAACCTGTAACTCGGTTCCTAAGATCATTGAAAATATGTGTTTTCCAATGGTCTTAGGTGACCCCTATGGAAGGGTCATTCAACCCCCAAAGGGTCCTGACTCACAGGTTGAGAACCGCTGTTCCAGGGTCAAAACAAACATAGAAGCTCCTCCAGAATCAGATGTCTCATCCTGAGGTCCAAGTCGACTCAACTTGTATCCACCTCAGCACTTCCCTGTGGCGTGGGCTAAATAGAGCCTTGAGAGGGACGAGCCCCACCTGGACTTCTTGAAGTGTTAGAGGGGCAGTTTTCCAAGTAGATGATGGGGTTTCCAATGGGGTTTCGCTATTTGACACGATAAACAGCTACTCTGCTCTGTACCGATTTCTTCTTTCTCTTTCAGTGTGCCTGTGGCCATCGATAGTCAGGAGATCTGGCGGCGTCGGGGTTATGAATTGGGCTGCAGTCGTCAACGTCAGCAGTTCAAAAGCACCAACAGCTTCTTAGGAGAAAGTCAGTCTACTCTGGTAAAAACTCACCATCTTGGAAACACACAGGGCCAGTTCTACCCTGTCCTGTAGGGCTGCAATGATGGCAGGGGGTTTGGTTTGGTTTATGGCCATAATCACTCAATTCCCCCGACCTTGGCCCTCAGAGGATACTTGGAACCTGCTGTTGACAGTTGATAGCTTGACTAGGTGCTTCCCGTCTGTGTACCATAGACGTCTGTTTTCCACTTCCTACTACAAACAGCAACCTCAGATCCTTTTACCTAAAACTTAGACCTGAAACACCTAGTCTGGGGTTAATATTTGAACCAACGAGGACTCCTTGGTGCGTCCCAAGGAATCAGAACGTATCATAACGAAGCAAAGAAAAAAGGGGGAATAAGGACTGTGTTAGCCCAGAGTGGACGAGGGAAGAGAATAGCTGGTCTAAGGAGGTCGGGAACCAGGAAGATTCAGAGGCTCTCAGAAGCAGGAACTCGTGGAGACTTGCCCTGATCTGACTAAGCAACACCTTCTTTTCGCGTTAGGTCAAAACACCCAAGTTTCAAATTCATTAGGGAGAGACTCTGATGACTTCTCTCGTGTCCGCATTCAGGCCTATTTCTAGGATTCATACGCTTGGTGTGTGCTGTCCCATCCGAACCTCTGGAAGCATGGCAGACTGTTCTCAGAGAGCGCGCGAAGGTGTGCTGTCCAAAACCAAACTCAACACCGCCGAGTCAATGATGACGCACAGTCACGCTGACTCGGTGGGTCTCCAAGACTATATAACTGCTTACGAGAGTAGAAAACCCAGGAGCTCCTGTGGTTTTGAACTGGCAACCATGTATATTGCAGCCCAAATCACAGCCACTACACCCCCCAGGGCTCTTTGGCGAAAGTGTGCTAGTTGTTTCTCCTTGTTGGGACAAAGCGAATTGACAATATTTGTACGAGTTTATCACGAGGTTCTCTATTGTGTTCCCCCAACATCACACAGTCGTGCTTGCTGTAGCTATCTAAAAAGGCTGAAAATCAGTAAAACGATTTCTCCTACTTTCTTCTTCTTCTTCTTCTTCTTTTTTTTTTTTAGGCATCACTGCCCTCAGGTGGTGGGAGTAGGAGGCCCAGCCTTTGCTCCTGTGAGCTGGAATTGAACCTCCATCCCAGTGGGCTGTGCACAACCACTACGCCGCCAGAGTTCAGCCCTATTTTTAAATCGTTTTAACCATTCCAGTTTGCTTGCTTTCCCATTTTAGGATTTTAGAATAAGAGTCTCTATAAAAATCTTGCATGTCCCAGTCACTGAGCCGCCGCTGAGGACTCAGCAGCCTCCCCCTCGAGCCCCCTCGCTTCCCAACGTTCCGTTCCCCCAGCCCGCCTTCTCCAGCCGCCGCCTTCCACAGGCCGTTTCCACCGAGGAAAAGGAATCGTAGCGTATGTCCACTATCCAGAACCTCCACTATTTCGACCCCTTTGCTGATGCAAGTCAGGGTGATGACCTGCTGCCTGCAGGGACAGAGGATTATATCCATATAAGAATTCAACAGCGCAACGGCAGGAAGACCCTGACCACGGTCCTAAGGGATCGCCGATGATTACGACAAGAAGAAACTAGTGAAGGCGTTTAAGAAGAAATTTGCCTGCAATGGAACTGTGATTGAGCATCCAGAATATGGAGAAGGGATTCAGTTCCAGGGTGGGCAGCGCAAGAACAGAGGCCCGTTCCTCGTAGAGGTTGGGCTGGCTAAGGACGACCAGCTGAAGGTTCATGGGTTTTCAGTGCTTGTGGCTCACGGAAGCTTAAATGAGGATTTCCTTGCAATGAGTAGAAAAATTCCCTCTGGCCCTTGTCACAAGTTTAAAACCTCACAGCTTGTATGATGTAACCATTTGGGGTCCACTTTGGACTAGTGTAACTCCTTCATGCCATAAACTGAAAAAAGCCATGCTGTCTAGCCTTGAAGTCCCTCATGGAAACAGAGGTCAAGCAGTAGGTGCCTGGCAGCGCCCCGTCTGGAACAAAACGGTAGCATCAGGTTTCAGCCAAGCCTGGAGCCCCAAGTTCTCAGATGGTTACGTCTGGCCAGAAACTCCCCTGCCCTAAGAGAATGGCATCCACCTCCTGGACAGCCCCCCGTGGAGAGGAAGGGATAGGGCGGCTGTGCCCCTGGAGAGATGCTTTGATAGCAAGAGAAAGATGCCCTGGTGTTGTGGCCAACCAGTCAAGGAGGTGGACCTTAGAAGATCAGCCTCTTCCCTCTGGTAAGGTGATAAGGACTTCTGGCTTTGCCACCAAGGTCTTGGTTCTTTTTTGACCAGACGCACTCTACCTAGGGGGTGTCCAAAGACCACCAGAATGTGAGGCCCATCGTCTTATCAGCATTAAACCTTTGACAAGGGAACAAATTTCAAAGCATGTAGCTACCTGAAGTGCTTGCAACTTAATAGCAACAGCTGCCCAATGCCAGGTGAAGTAACAACTGGTTTCCTCCCCTCCTTCAGTTTTAATGTTTTGTAATGTATTTAAACTCTTATTTAAATAAAACTTGTTTGCAGAAAAAAAAGCTTGCAGGATTTTTTATAAGAATTTTATTAACCTATGTATAATTTGGGGAAGAACTGACATCTTTAATATTGAATCTTCAAATCCATTTCTACAACACTTATCCCAAATTTAGGACTTCAAAAAATTATTATTACTTTGATAAGCATATAAGTTCTGGGGAAATTTTGTTATATTTGTATATATATTTTCATAATTGTAATTATTATTTCGTTATTAAATTTGGTTTCATACGTTCAATGCTATCATGAATATGTGTCCGTGCACACATACAAAAACCAATTCTAGATAGATAGAAAGATACTCAGATATAAATTGGATTGATTTTGCATGTAATTATATGCATATATGTATATTACATGATACGCAAGATCTTGCATCCTGTGAACTTGCTAAACTCATTTTAGGGGGATTAAATTTACTACATGAATCATGTTTTTTTCTCTTTTTGCAAATGGGAATAGTTTTCTTTCTTTATTAAACTTTTATTAGCTTTTATATTAAGCATAACTTATATTAAACCAAAAGTTTTTGCTTCTTCAGTTTCTTCTGGGAGGTTTTTTCCTCCTGTGCAACCTGCTCTTCCGGTTTAGGCACAATCTGTCCCTTTTCAGTCAGGACCGTTTCGATGTGCCGAAAAGCTAAGTCCAGTGTTGTATCTTTGGGGGCTTTGTTCACTAGGGTGTGAACCAAAGAATCCACACGTATGCCCTTCAGCTCAGTATTATTCTAGGCATTTTTAAGCACATGCAGCAAGAATTCAGCACTCTTTGGGGGGCCACAAACCCTGAATCTAGCCCCCCCTCTTTGGCTTCGGCACACCCACCTACCCAGTCCACCATTGTAACCTCGGAAGGGCACACATTGCCTCTGCTAAGTGATGTCTTTCAAATATTTGGTGGCTTTTCGGATATGCATACCTTTGATGGCCTGGGCAGTTTCACTGGTGCTCTTTAAATGGACCTAAAACTTCAACCTCCTTGATTTCCATGAGGGGTGGAGTTTTCTGGCTCAAGTGAGGAGCTAACCATTTTTTCACATCAGCCCAGGCCCTCACGGAAGAGGAAGAGCGTTGGGTTCTGGGAGAATTCACGGTCACTCTACTCCTCTCTTTCTTTATGAATAAAATGCCTTCTGCTGCCCTTTCTTGCCTTATTGTGTTTCTTAGGACTTCCAATTCCATATCAAATAAATGTGGGGAGCAGATAGTCTTGCCTTACTCCCTTTATAAAGGAAAAGAAGTCAATCTTTTATTACTAAGTATATTAGTTGCATTTTAATGGGAGGTTTCCTCTTCTAGGAGGGAAATTCATGCTTACTCATATTTTTCTGAGTATTTTATCATCAGTGTGGATTGAATTTACCAATTACTTTTTCTCAATCAATGGATATGATCATGTGTCTTTGCTTCCTTAGTTTGTTAATATGACAGATTAAATTGCTAGATGTGGAATTAACCTTGGAAATCTAGACTAAATCCTAATTGATCATGTGGTTTAATCAAACTGTTGAATACTATTTGCTAATATGCTATTAATGATTTTTGTCTCTATATTCACTTAGCAATCCCAATTTTAATCAGCCATTTATATTGATCCATTTATAGTTCTCAGTTTGGCACTGCTGTTTTCTTGGGAATCAAATTAATAATGGCCTCATAAAACTAATTTGGAAGTGTTTTCTTTTTCCAATTTCTGAAAGAGGTTGTATGGAATTGGTGCTAATTCTTCTTTACATGTTCTGTGAAATTCTCTGTGGAATCCATATGAGTCTGGAGATTTCTCTTTTAAGGGTTTTTTTCCCAGCTATAATTTAAGGAACAGAAGGTACCTTTTTATTTGGGGGGGGGGGGGCATCACTGCTCTCTGGCAGTGGGAGTAGGAGGCCCAGCCCCACTGCTGGAATTGAACCTCCATCCCAGTGGGCCACAGTCCCCCGCACAACCACTACGCCACCGGGGCTCAGCCCAGGTACCTTTTTTCATAATCAATATTGTCTAGAAGTCTAGCTGGAATTTTAGCTTTGTCAGATTTCCAGAAACCAGCTAGAAAATTAATCTAAGATCAAATTTTCCACAGAGAAAAGCTATTACGAAACACCAACAAGAGTCAACAGCTAATTTTTCTGCATTTAAAGCATCATTTGCATTTAAAAACTATTTTAAACAAGCATATTCTATATTTTGCTTACTTACCTAAAAAAAGGCATGACAGAACTTTGCCTTCAAAAGAACTTGAGGCCTGAGCCCTGGTGGCATAGTGGCTGAATGCGGGACTGCGGCCCACTGGCTTGGCGGTTCAAATCAGGAGCAAGGCTGGGCCTCCCACTCCACCAGAGGGCAGTGATGCATGCCCTCCCTCCCCCCCCCAAAAAAAAAATACTTGAAGCATCTTAAAGCAGAAAACCATTTAAATGAGTGAATTTGGTCAAACAAACAACCATAACCCCAAAATCAGATGGTGAACACAGTAAAATGGGTTTTAGCAATTGTACTCAGGCTGGAGTGTAAGTATCATCTCTCTCTCTGAGCTCAATGTGGATTTATTCTAACCTTTTCATATTGTCTGCTCTCTATTAGATTGAGATCTATGGGTTTTTATAGCCATTGTTGGTGGACCATTGCTGCTGTCTGTTCTAGTCTTGTATGGAGAACCTGGAATTGAAGGAAATACAAAGATAGGAATGGGATTAATGATTACTGGGGACACGGGGTGAGAGAGAGGGGGAAATGAGAAAACAGGGAGAAAAGTTCCAAAGTTGATTGTGATGATGATTGCACAGTTCCTCTTGATGTGAATGGACATTGAGTTATACGTATGTTAATTATGACTCAATAAAAAACAAAGACTTCTTTGATGCCTGACACCTGATCCCTTTGACACCTCATGGTCACAGGCTGGTGTGCTTCCTCCATATGAGCTTTGTTGCTTCTGAGCTGGATGGCCGCTTGTTTACTTTCAAACCTTTAAGACCCCAGACACTGCAACTTTTTTTTTTTTGATGAAATGTGCGTTTTATTTTATTTTTTAAGTCATTTTATTGGGGGCTCATACATCGTTTTTCACAATACATAAATAAGCATACTGTGTCAAGCACCCTCACATGTCCACTTCTATTATCATTCTCCAATTGTCTGCCTTTTCCCTTAAGCCCCTAGTATCGACTTTTCTGTCCCTTCCCCTCTTCCCCTACCCTCTCCTCCCCACCAACCCTCAACACTTTATACACTGTCATTGTTCTGTCATATATTACACTGCCCGACCTCTCCCCCAATCCACTCCCCTGTTGCCCGTCCTTCAAATAGGATCTTATGTGTATATCCTTGCAGTTGGTTCCATCTCTCTAACCCACCTTCTCTCTACCCTTCCAGCCTCTCCAATCTAACCAATGGCCTGAAGGGGCCCATCCATCTTGGTTTCCCCAGACACTACAACTTTTGATAGCCGGACACCATCAGGCATCAAAGAACTAAAAGTCATATCACTATGAAGTAGGGGGAGTACTGAGTGGGGACCCAAAGTCCATGAATAGGTGAAACAGCACCCCCTCGCCAAGACAGATGATCCCTTCTGGACCAGTGATGGGTGTGGTGATACCAGGAGGGCAGAAGGAGGATGGAGTGGAAGGGGGTAACCAATTGCAGGGATCTACATATGATTTCTCTGGAGTGCGGACAGCGGGGAAGTGGGTGAAGGGACACAGTGGACTGAGTACAATATGAAAAAGTAATAACAAAGTGTAAATTATTAAGGGTTCATGGGTGAGGGGGGCACAAGGGGAAATATGGGGAGCTGATACTGGGGGCCTAAGTGGAGGTAGGATATTTTGGGGGTGATGATGGCAACAGGTGTGCAAATGTGGTGTGCATCAATTGATGTGTGTGTTGATCGTGATGGAAGTTGTATGGACCACCAATGGAATGATTTAAAAAAAAAAAAAAAAGGAGGGGGAAAGAGGAGCTTATACCAAGGGATCAAGTTGAAAAAATTTGGAAATGAAAATGACAACATGTGTACAAATGTGCTTGATACAAAGGATGTATTGAATGTTATAAGAGCTGTAAGAGCCCCCAATAAAATTATTGAGGAAAAAAAGACTTTTAGACAAATGTTCAAGTGATAAATCAGCAAAAAATTAGTGGAAGCATCCTGTACCAGCAAATTTTGGACCTTTCACATGTTCTGTGAATAGTCAATGTTGAAACATTTGTAAAGAATAAATGCCATTGACCACAAGATGGAAACCTAGTCTAGCTTATGCTATATGTTCACAGGAATCAACGGAAGGAAATATCCTTGAGAACCTTTGAAATATTTGCCTATAAACACAGTGTCGAAAGCAAAACAGGGCTGAGCCCCGGTGGCATAGTGGTTGTGCGCGGGACTGCGGCCCACTGGGACAGAGGTTCAATTCCAGCAATGGGGCTGGGCCTCCTACTCCCACCACCGGAGAGCAGTGATGCGCCACCCCCCACCCCACCCCCCACCCCCCAAAAAGAAAGAAAAACAATTGTTCCAAACTGAGGCTGTCTTTGAGGTTAGAATGCTTAGAGGGTTTTACACTACAGACTCAGTCTCAGAATTCATGTATTACAGAGATAAGGAGCCTTGATGAGTAATATTACAGTTCCCACTTTCTGGTTTCCTTGATCAAGAACACAGGAGAAATACAATGATGACCTAGTGAACACCAAGTTGTCAGGGAGTTAATTGGTCTCTAGATAAGATTTACAATGATATCTATTACTACTACTATTTTTATTGAGGAAGGAGACTAGATATGCATATAAAGACATTTATTAAAGCCTGTCACAATCATCTAGTCTATTTCTCATCTTTATTTTTACATTAAAAATTTCCAAGTTCAAAAATATCCTCAGAAATCAATATATATAAAGCTATTGTCTATCATCACTCTTTTTTTTGTTTTTTTAGAGTTGAGACACATGTAGAAATGGTATTTTGCTTTATTTTAATTAGCTCAAGAAAAATATGTGTATTTACTTGACAGTGAAATTGTTTTTTAGAATTACTTTTCAAATAACAAGCTCCTTTTTATGTTTGTTTGCCAGCTTCACCTTTTACCTTTGGATGTGTTTTAATAAGTATATTATCCTAGTCCTTTTGCATTTTTCATGTTGCGGTTTGTTTCGTTTTTCCATCAAAGTGTTTTTTTGCTTTTATTTTTTTAAGGCATAATAAAGAAAACACCTCCGGGGAGAGGAAAGAGTGGGTAATTGAACATAGAGCACACGTGTTATTTGTGTAAAAGTGTGGAATCCCTAAATAGGTCGCTTTATAAAGCACATTCCAATAATAGATTGATTCCCCCTGGCATTTTAAATCTCTGAGCAGCTTTAGGTTAGAAATGAAAGCAGTCCATTATATATCCACCAAATGGAGTTCAGTGTTTCAGGCATTTGAATGTGTCTAAACGTCCTGCAAAGAGTATCTATTTTGGCTGAGCCCTGGTGGCCTAGGGGTTGTGTGCGGGACTGCGGCCCACAGGGTTGACGGTTCAAATCCAGCAGCAGCTCCGCAGAAACAAGACTGGGCTTCCTACTCCCACCAGAGCAGTGATGCCACAAAAAATAAAAAGAAAAAAGAAAAAAAAGAGTATCTATTTTTTTCTCCCCCCACCTTTCTTTTAAAGAATAATTTTATTGGGGGCCCATACAGCTTCCATCACGATCCATAAATACATCAATTGTATCACTCTTGCTTTTTAAAGACTTTAAATTTTTTTTAATACTGACAAACTCTTTTTTTTTTTTCCAAATCATTGCCCTGGTGGGAGTAGGGAGCCCAGCCTTGCTCCTGGAGAGCTGCTGCTGGATTTGAACCGTCAACCCTGTAGGCCGCAGTCCTGCACTCAATCACTGTGCCACCAGAGCTCAGTTTTTTAAAGACTTTTACAGCAGTGATTTCATATGTATTATTCTATGTAAGTCTTTTTTCTTTTTTGTTTTTTGTTTTTTTTGGGGGGTGGGGGGCATCACTGCTCTCCGGTGGTGGAAGTAGGAGGTCCAGCCCCACTGCTGGAATTGAACCTCCGTCCCAGTGGGCCACAGTCCCGCACACAACCACTGCGCCACCGGGGCTCAGCCCCATGTAAGTCTTTTTTAGATGACATTTACTCTCTTCCACTTCCTCTAATTCAATTGTGATCCTTTCACAAATTTCCCACCTGCATTCTGAGATTGATCCTGGCTATTCAAGGGAGACCAGAGTCCACTTTTTCTCATCTGTTTTTGCTTTGTTTTCTTGATGTGAAAGTTTTATTCACTCACCCGTAATAGTTAGACTTGAATTTTTATGTACTATGGGCTTCAAAAAGGAGCCCTAGAGGCTTAGGGTGGCACAGTGGCTACTAGTCAGTCAGCTAACGGCAAGGTCAGCAATTTGAAACTACCCATCTCTCCCTGGGAGAAAGACGAGGTTTTCTATTGCCATGAAGAATTATAGTCCTGGAAACCCACAGAGGCAGTTCTACCCTGTCTTATAGGGCTGCCGTGAGTGGGCATTGACCGGATGACGGTGAGAAGGGCTTTAATAAACAATCATTTTCTACAACCTTTCTCATCCCCTCAGTCAAGAAGCCCTAGTGATTTGCTTTTTCGTATCTCTTAGCTTCTCGTTTGCACTTTTCTTCTCTTCTTAAGTCTGCACACGTGTTTCATGCGTTTAGAACCCAGCTGCTTTCTCACCCCGTACATTAAAGAAATCGTCTTCAGGATCTCAGCCTATCCACCTCAAAAAGTATGATTAGAGGAAGACGGCGACGCAGACATTCTTCCAATCGACAGAACTGTGCAAAGGTCATGGTTAAGGAAGAAACATTTCCAAATAAGGCTGCCTGTTGCCAAGGAAATGGTGGCAGGATTAAGAGCACTCTTCTTTAGACGCGGCCAGTTCTCAAAACGCTAGCCTGTAAGTCCCATCCCACATCTTCAGTAGGAAGACTTCAGTATCTTGAAGACTCTGACTGGTGGGAAACAAAGAGTAGAAGGAAGTTGAAGTTAAGAGGCAAGACTCTAAGGACTCAAACTTTGCAAATATTGACTATTAGAATTCTCACCTGGATCTGGATCCAAGGGATCTGGAGCTCAATAAACTCACCACCAGACAGTCTATGCTGATTCCTAGTGACCTTCTGGGACAGGATAGCATTGCCTCTATGGGTTTCCAAGACTGTAAAAGAAAAGTTTCATCTTTCTCCTGTCTAATGGGAGAGGAATCTAATGTCTAAGCCCACCCTCAAATACGGCCCCCTAAATATTTTCCTGGGTTCTACGACTGTATGTTACATTAAGGCTTTGTTGCTTTAAAAACTTCCACTCACGTCTATGGTCTCTTCTGTAGCTTAACAATCACACACACACAAAAATCAACTCACTGCCACTGAGTTTATTCTAACTCACATCTACCCATTTTGGAGAGTGTGCAGCTTGATGGGAACAGAGTCCTAAACGTTTCTTTTTTGAGCAGCTTGTGGGGTTGAACCACCAACCTTGCGCTTAGCCCTTGAATGCTTACTCCACAGTGCCTTTTCCCAAGCTCTATTTTAGTTCTCAGGCCTGTGAATGTGGCTTAGGTTTGCCAGGGAAGTTTATTGTTATAAGATTTGGTGATCGGCCGAGCCCCCGTGCCGAAGCAGTTGAGTGCGGGACTGCGGTCCACAGGGTTGGCGGTTCAAACCCAGCAGCAGCTCTCCAGGAGCAAGGCTGGACCTCCCACTCCCACCAGAGGGCAGTGATGCCCTCCCCTCTGCCCACCCCCCTCAAAAAAAAAAAGATTTGGTGATCATGGCATCACCCCTGCCAGGTAAGTATTATTATTATAAGATTTGGAAGGTGGGCATCGTCGGAGTCAGCTCATGCAAGGGACACCTGGGTTTCACAGACATGAACTTGACAGCAGCTGTGTGTTTCTCAGGCATTCCATTCCCTCGGGGCTGGCTCTACAGGAACTCTGACATCTGCAGTGGCTTCCTCAAAGTGTCTGTCCTCCTGAAGTCGTGGGTCTGCATTGGCTACTGCTTCCAAGACTTCCTATCACTTATCAGGCATAATCCCTTGCAACATAACCAGTTCTATTTCAAATGCCTACAGAGATTCCTGAGGGATTTTGTTTGTTTGAGTTTGTTCCACCACTTATGGTCGCCAAGAAGATTTGCTTCAGGGACCCTGAGAGATGCCCCCCGACCCCCATTTACAGGAAGTTAGGGTTTGGGCCACAATAGAGGAACCTTACCAGTGTACACACTACAGTTTCTCTCCAACCACAGAGAAAAGGAACTGAAAGTCTTTTCTAATGTTACTCAGAATGAATAGCCTGGTGAGAGAACCAGTCAGTATTTTAGATCTAGAAGCATCATAAGTTGCCGAGAGACACCTTGGATTCAAGGTATCAGAATTCTAGCTCAGGATGCAAAAATGTCTTTCTGTAGAATACCTTTGAATCTCCAGTATCTTTGCTGAGGACTTTCTAAAAAGCAGGCTTTGGGACATCCAGCAAAGGGTAAGCATAGACAAACCCACTTGGTTTTGCCCCCAAAGAGATGACACAAGTAAAACACAGACAGGATCAAACTTGTGACACAGATGAAGCCTGTAGAATTCTCATCTGGCCCATCCTCCTGCCCCCAGGGAATATATTCCACAATAAGTCTAGAAAAGGCCCCGAGTGATAGAGGAGTCAATGCTACAGGATATTCAAAACCCTTAGATATGGTCAGTTAATGTAAGGCTCTCAGGGATTTTTGCCACTGCAGTTTGTGAGCAAAACCACAGGACAGAATAAGATCATGTAACAGCAACAACAAAAAGGACCATGTGTCATAACTGATATTAAAGATGGGCTCACTGTCTTTTGGCTGCTTCACTGTCAAATTTCTCTTCCTTAACAATATTTAGATCTCAACTCTTTCAACATTCCTTTTGATAGGTGCTTCAACATATCTCTTCCTTTTACACTGACTTTTCAGAAATGTGAAAGTCTGAGTTTCAGAACTTTCCGTCTTCTCTTTGCTCGGTGAATATGGAAATACGTTTTTTGAAAGAATAGCCACAATAATTTTATGACAAGGCAGAGGCATGATAAAGCCCCTCTGCAGTTTCTTGTCCCTAGCAATCCTGGTAAAATGTGCTCTCCTAACATCAGCCCGCCAGTTTAGTTGACCTGAGTCCATCAAGGAGAGGTGCCTCCTGCAATCTAGTCCAAGCTCGGCCCACAGTCCAAGATGGCAGGGGTTCGAAAAGCAGTTCCTTAGTTCTGCCCACTGTTGTCGGTACGGGGAGAAAGAAGAGACTCTCGATGCCCATCAAGAGTGGCAGACCAGGCTGAGCCCCGGTGGCATAGTGGTTGTGCGCGGGACTGCGGCCCACTGGGACGGAGGTTCAATTCCAGCAGTGGGGCTGGGCCTCCTACTCCCACCACCGGAGAGCAGTGATGCCCCGCCCCCCCCCCAAAAAAAAAAGAATGACAGACCCTCCGAAACCGGCAGCTGCACGTCTAACCTCTTCGACAGGATCGTTATGAGTCAGTATCTGTTCAACGGCAGCCAGTTGGGGGGTTTTTGTTAGTTTTGGTTGTCAGTTACTGTCTGTGTCATGGGTAGCTTTCCATCCATCACCACTCTTGGGAATACTGAAGCTCAAGGTGAGGACAACACATTTCCAGGTATCCCACTCTCTCGGGTGGGGTCTAGACGGCAGAAGGAGAAACTCAAAGTCATACACGTCTGCCCAGCACCACCAGGATTCAGACATTCTCTGTGGCCTGCCTGTTTACCTGCCTGACAGATGATTTGTTATCTGCAAATAAACGGCCCAGCTTTCACAGGACAGAGGCATGGTCTGTACAAGGCACTGATTTGGGGATGTTCCCATTGGTTCTATTCTCACTAAGGTGCTTCAGATAAATTCCATTCCAGGGCTTAATTTGGTATGAAAAAGCCCGAGAGACTGTTACTCAACATGGTCTCAAACTTTCTCATTTGTTGTTTGCTTATTTGGACCTAGTGATCTCAGATCAACAAGACTCCTTTCTTGGGCCTTTTCCACCAACCCTTTCCTTGACAACGAGCGTGTCATCTCACAAGATTTTTCTGATTGGCTGCAACTCAACTGACCTTAATTTTGCTGGATGCTGTTATACCCCCAAATCTCTTTTCTTTTGTTCTTTGCGCTTCTGCGTCACTCTGGAACTCTCCTGGCTTCCGTCCCAGTGCCAGTAAAGACAATGGCACCCCAACGTGGAGTGTCGGTACCAGGATCCCTCATCATGGCTCTCCTGATGAACCTTCAGACATCATGGGCCTTTAAAGGTAGGTGCTGTGAGAACCCAAAAGAAAGGCTGTGAGATCAAAAAGAAAGGCTGTGGGATCGTTGGAGAGATAAGCTGTGGACATTTGCAAGTCTGTCTTTGGAGCAAAAGCAAAGTGTGACACGCATTATGTGGGCCTGAATTTAAAAGTATACCATACGGCCATTTGGAGGTGTGCTCTCTCCACCACATGGAGTAAATTCATGTTAATCTTTCGGAACAATAGCGGGTTGCATATTGGAAAATACTGCTGAATGTGATTGATGTCACACTTGAAGAAATTATGTTTGGATGCTGATGGGCAAATTATCTTTGGGGATTTTAACTTCTCTTGGGGGAATGATAGCGATATTGAAAAGTATGAGTGTCTCATCGTTTTTGTGAGGATTAAGTGAGCTGACGTGTGAGAAGTGCTTAGCACTTGTCCTATCATGAAGACGGTCTTCATCCAGATGGACGCCACAGTGGGTGCCTGAATAGGTGGTAGTTGTTTGGGGCAAAACTCCCTGGTGGAGGAAGTGGTTAAGCACTCAGCAACCCCCTGAAAAGTTGCTGGTGGTCTGAGACCATTCAGAGGCACCTCGGAAGAAGGGCCTGGCAATCGTTTTCCAAAGGATCAGAATCCTTGAAGGCTCGAAGATAAAGTTCTTTTCTGACACAAGGCATAGCCAAGAGTGGCTTAAAATCGACTTGGTAGTAATTGCTTGGGGGAGTTTGTTTTTACAGCAACTGTTTTGGGTTTGTTTGGGGGGGTTTTTTTGCATGTGAATTCTCTCAACATTGTGAGCACAGACCCTGTGTGGAGTGAAGATCATGACTGGGGAGGAAGACTCTTAAAGAACAGCGACCTCCCTGCCCAAGGGAGAGTGGGTGTAGGAGTGCTGACATAAAGGGCATCTAATGTACTCCTCCCGATAACAGGGATAATTGGCTTCACAGTGAACTGAGGTCATGGCTATAGAACTTATATATATTTCCCAGAAAGCAGAAACATTAGTTAGAAGTGAGGAATCTGATCTTTTTCTCGGCCATGTCCAGAGCAAACTTTAGTGCTTTTGTGAAGATGGTCTTTAGCCAGTCCGACCTGACAAACGGTGGCATGCTTACTGGAAATATGCAAAGTAGGACAGACTGAGGTACATACTTCCTCTACTCCAGAAGACAATTAGAGTGTCCTTTGCCCAGAGTCACATTCGAAGTTGTTCACCTGACAAGACAAGGGCTTGTCTCTTGGGTTAGAAAGGGAGGTTAGATCATCCATCTGCCTGTGTGTTCAAATTTAGAAGTGCAATTGCAAAGCGAATCCTCGGATTTATTAACAGATAGTCAGACTCTAAATTGCCTTGCTTGTCTCTGAAGACAAAGTAGAAAAACAATTCCCATCACACGCACGTGACAGAGAGTGCTGTCATCAGGACTAGCTTCCCATTTTGATTTGATGTCTCATTTTCCATTTCATTATTCCCTTGGTATGGGTTTTTCCTCAGTAGCAGCCATAATGGAATATTTCAAAACCCCCACCTCACGCCCCTTGAGTCTATATTGACTCTTAGCAGCCAGCTTGGGCAGGGTAAGACTCTCACTCTTTATGCGAAGGGAAAGTTCCGCCTTCTTTCCCCCCCCCCCCCCACCTCTCCCACCACCCCCAGGAGCAGCTGGTGGCTTGGGGCTGCTTACTTTGCAGATTGTATTCCAATGTACAACCACTAGGATATAGAATTCTCATAAGGATAATCCCAATCTAAAGAGCAATGAACACCGGAGAGCAGTGATGCCCCCCCTCCCAAAAAATAAAAGAAATAAAAATAAACTAAAGAGCAATGAACTACACAAGTGCATGACGGGGGTCAATCCAAGTGTCATCCTTCCTCTCCAGGTGTATATGCTGCTGCTTGCCTTGTTCTGGGTAAATGAACGTGCTACAAGGTCTCACTCTTCACGCTCTGTGTTAGAAATGAGGAAGTAAAGTCATTAAGATGCATACAGTGAAAAAAAAAAAAACTTAAAACAAGCCAGCTGACTCCTTAGCCACTCCATGGTATATCGACATCACAAAACAATCTTAAATTTCGGAGCATCCCAGATTCCAGTGATAGTTTTTCCTAAAGACAAGACAAAACTCCGACTGAGGATAACTGAACAGTGCATGTTATAGACCTGATAGAAAGATGTGAACTATTCTGTTTTCTTGACCAACCTCCAAAACAAACCTAAAGAAGAAACAAGCCAGTAGCAGACTTGTCATTAGAAAACTACAAATAAATAGGTCGAATAAGTTCACGTTTGCTGAAGAGTAATTCGAGATTTGACTCGATTCTATATTTCAGAACTCATTTTTTTTTTATTTGCAATAACTTATTTACCTTCCACTTGTGTTAAGTGAAGAACTAGCTGTTTGTGACATCCCTCCAAAATGTATTAGGTATGATCTAACTTCTTTTTCCCTTTTCCTTATTTTTTAATATATCATTTTATTGGGGGCTCTCACAACAATCCATATACACCCATTGTATCAACTACATTTGATTCAAAATACTTTCTTTCTACTTAAGCCCTTGGTATCAGCCCTTTTTTTCTCCCTCCCACCCTCGTGAATCCTTGACAAATTATAAATATTATTTTCATATCTTTCACTGTCCATTGTATCTCTTCTGCTGTTCATTTCCCTGAAAGGGGGGGAGGGTGTTGTTATACATGGATCATTGTGATCAGTCCCCCCCTTTCCACCCCACTTTTCCCCTACACTCATGGTATTGCTATTCCCTTTACTATTCCTGAGGTGTTTATTTGTCCGGAATTCCATGTGTCGAGAGTTGTTATCTGTACCAGTAGACATGAACTACTTGTAAGGTGGAACTGGGATCATTTGGGGGGGGGGGGGCCTGAGAGAGGAAGCATTAAAGACCAAGAGGAATGTTTCAGAACCCAAACTTTGAAACAGTAGTTCCCTCTTCCTAAAGAAAACAAATTTCCCCTCTCTTAGAATGCAATAGAAGACCTGCCCTGTCACACTGACCTGGGAATATTCTTAAGAAACATCAGTAAAATAAGGAGGGAACAATGATCTCTGGACAATGCCCGCTGGATATCGTAAACATGTTTTCTTTCTCAACTAGTAACAGAGATAAACAACAGCTTCACAAAACCCTGGATTTTTGAATCACTCATCATCTTCAATATGCCCTCTCTGTCCCCTTCCAGCCCTTCTCCAGACCTTCTTAAGAAGTATATTTCTCACTCAGACCTCATCTTTCCAGAATCATGCCGAGTGCCCGTCACTCTTCCATTCACTGTGCCCTCTTCTACTCCACCAACTCCTGCCCACAGGCACATGTCTTATATCCTGCGTTCTTCTTCACCTCTGTTTCCTGATTCCCATTCTAACTCCTTTTTGCCCTTTTCTTTCTCTCTTTTTTTTTCCCCCTTTGTGCCTTTTCAGCGGACCATGTGATCATCCAGGCCGAGTTCTATCAGCTCCCTGACCAATCGGGAGAGTTTATGTTTGACTTTGATGGTGATGAGATTTTCCACGTGGATATGAAAAAGAAGGAGACTGTCTGGAGGCTTGAAGACTTTCAGCGTTTTGCCAGCTTTGAGGCTCAGGGTGCCTTGGCCAATATTGCTGTGGACAAAGCCAACCTGGAGATCATGATGAAACGCTCCCACAACGCTTCGATCGTCAACGGTACCTCTCTCTGTTGCTCTCTTAGACGAGGGAATCTTTAGCTTTAGAACAAATGTTTCAGCTCTTTGTCACCCAGCATTGGGATTGAATTTCCCCCATCGTGCCCCAGGGGGTCTCCATGAGTTGGAATTGACCATGGACACTAGCCACCACAATAAAAACAAACTTATGGTGAGGAAGACCAAAATGATCATCCTACAGAACCAAAGAGTTTATTCTTTAATCTGTGCACGTCTTGCCTTTACCATTCCCAACCACTCACACAAGTCACTACCCTCAATCCATGTTGGAAGGGCGAATAATAAGGTTCCTGGATATCTTACATTTCAATACTGGTTGGCACGCAAGTTTTAAGTTAAGCATGTCAGGGATAAATCTCTGCGGCCCTTGAGTAGATCCTCGGGGCACTATTCCAAGCCAGTTTTCTTTTTTTTAAAACATGGATTGGATCACAATTCAGTGAGGGAGAATAAGAAAAAAAAAGTCTCAGCATGGAAATGTAATTTCTGTCATGTGCTTGCCCCCCAGTGGCCCCAGAAGTGATGGTGGTGACGCACGATGTTGTGGACGATCAACAGCCCAATGTCCTCATCTGTTTGGTTGACAAGTTCACTCCACCGGTGCTCAATGTCACCTGGCTTAAAAACGGAGTGCCTGTCACCACAGGCATGTCAGAGACCGTCTTCCTGCCCAGGGAGGACCACCTGTTCCGCAAGTTCTTCTATCTCCCCTTCCTGCCCTCCACAGAGGACTACTATGACTGCCAGGTGGATCACTGGGGTCTCGACAAGCCGATTCTCGAGCACTGGGGTACGAGTCCTCCTTATCTCCCTTGTTTCAGATGATGCCTTTGTCTGGTCCTTTGGGAACCAGCATTCCCCAACTGCTTGATACCATCTGCTATAATAAAAATACCTTGTCTTCTTCAATCATCTTTTTCTAGTATCTAGTCAGCAATCGCTTCACTCTACTATTCTATTTCCTCTTCTTTAATTATTAATAACTGGCCTCTTTAGTAAGTAATTTATATTTGCTACTAAGTGCTGCCTCCCACCACCATTGGTGATCTGTGATCTCTCTTCTTTTATCCCTAGACTTTGAAGTCGCGACTCCTTTCCCAGAGACAACAGAGAACGTGGTGTGCATCCTAGGCCTGGTTGTGGGTCTGGTGGGCATCGTTGTTGGTACCATCTTCATCATCAAGAACGTCCGCAAAAACAATGCTGCTGAACGCCCCCGTGGGCCTCTGTGAACCGCCTGGAGGTGGGTTTGGTATGGTCATAGGAAGACATATATGGCGTTCTCTGGGTGAGGGGGAAACCCTGGGGGAAAGGACATAACGATGCCTTTAAGGAAAGTGGATGGACAAAGCTGTGGTTCTTGATTTACTTTCCTAGAACTGAGTCCGATGGGAGGGAGAGGGAGAGGATACCCATGGATTGGTTCAACAGATGATATCTGCACATGTATTTGTATACCTTTGAGCAAAGATAGTCATGAATGCGGTGGAGCATACAGAGGGAACAGGAATATCTTAGACATAACCAAACAACCTGAAAGAATGAGTTGCTAAGCCTGGAGGTTTAAGAGCAGGGTCTCAGTGGGACATCAAGGTCAAATGGCACAACATAGCGAACAAAGACAATGTTCTGCATCCTGCTTCAGTGAGTAGCAGCTGAGGTCATGAATGCTTTGAGCAATCCTCTAAGAGGCAACAATTGGTTCCTCCTTCCAGAGGAAGAAAGACTAATGGAAATTGAAGACCTGTCGAACTATTGAGCCCAGGAGAATAATAGACCATGTGAATATCAGTCTAGAGGACTCGGGCCAGATGAATTGGGAGTGGCAGTCAGACACCATCCAATTCATCTGGCCCGAGTCCTCTAGGCCGAGCCCCGGTGGCGTAGTGGTTGTGCGCGGGACTGCGGCCCACTGGGACGGAAGTTCAATTCCAGCAGTGGGGCTGGGCCTCCTACTCCCACCACCGGAGAGCAGTGATGCCAAAAAAAAAAAAAAAAAGAGTTATTAGAAGGGCCTGGATCTAGTAGAAGAAAGATGTGAAACAGCAATTAAAATCATAAAAATGACCTGGTTTGCTGGCTGGAGGGAAACTGGTGGAATCCTTGAGAGCTCTAGTCACTCTTTACATCTGGAAATGAGCTCACCACCACCTCCGCACTCCCTACCCCTCAGGGTTTAACTTTCAGCCAAGTAATAGCCAGGTCTATGAGAGGGAGGTATGGACATCTTAGAATATTCAGCCATTTCAGACCAAAAGGCAACATTTACTCCAAGACAAAGTTCAAAAGGCTTAGGAAAAGAAGAGGATTCGAAACAGGAAACACATAGAAGAAGTAAGATGGGTGATGTCATGTTGGGGCGATGGCAGCCACAGCATGAAATGCTTTTATCGAATGGAAAACTGACCTCCTCCATACAGCCTCATCCCTTTGCATACTGTGCACCTCGATCATACAGCAAATCTGGGAAATGATCTCTAGTGCTTAACACCATTGCTTCACCTTAAAATACAAAATCCCGTTAGCTAGGAAAGTCAGCTGCAAGGTTCGGAGACTGCCTCAAGTGTCCTAACGCAGTCTGTCTCTTTGGCAGTAGTCTCAAAGGCACCTCCTTGGACGTCGGCGTACTCTCGTTTCACAAAGTAAATGTCAGCAAAATCAATGGTTGTTACAGCTTCTTCAATCTAGGCAATGCTGCTGGGTGCCCTAAAACTGTAACATGGCATTGGATGGTGAAGTGTGACCTCCTCACCCGTGCTCATTTGGAGAATGGGTGATAGTTGTTCATGTGGACAGAGTTATATGCACCTTAGGTTAGAAGATATTCATTCTCCAAAGTCAAAAATATGAAGGGAGAGGTGGTGGGAATTTGAAAGAAAGAGCTGAAAAATATTCATTTTAACCTCTTGAATATCTCTGTGTGTCTGGCTGCAGGTTGTGGCTTGTCTCCGGAAGAAGAATGAAGAGATGTCGGCTTTAGGAGCTTTGCAAATTCACCAACACTCCCATTTTTCCACCTCTGTAAAGATGACCATTCTCCAGCACTTTTCCAGTCCTCACATCCACCCCGAAGGTGGTGAGGATCCTGATACTGTAATCAAACATATATTGGGCCATTTGTCTATTTCCCCTTCCTCTGTTTCTTTCCATGTCTTACCAGGCAATGTTTCTGGGATTGCCCCCTTTCTCTGCTGTGATGCCTTCAGAACATCCTACAAAAGCACCTCCCATGTGCTTATTGCTTGAATTTTGCCAAGCTTTTATTGTTCTTCTGAATGTAATAAACGTTGGATGGGTTCTAGGTGGTGTTTTCAGGTTCTTCGTAGAGAGTAAGGTAAGAGGAAAGGTCATTCTTCCATCATGAGATGCCTTCAGGTATCTTGTAAGCTTTGGAATTAATAAAAAACACTCAGGTTCATTAGGGCTTGGTATTAATAAGAGCATCTGTAGGCGAACCAGTTACGATGGTCCTGTCATCACCTGGAAAACCCCAGAGTATGGTCAGTTTGTTGGGAGGTGTCTGCTGAGCAATGGATTGAATTTCTATTCTTGAGTCTCCAATAGCACAAGATTTGGTCTGTGGTGTACCACAGAGTACTGTGCGAAGAGAGAGTGCTTGTCATAAATGCTGTTAGGTCATTTGCTATCCATGTGTGAAAACCTACCTTGATATCTACTCAAACCAACAATAAAATTTAAATCCTCATGGATCCAAAAGAGTTCTTATTAATATTGAATCAAACAAAACCATGACTGTCTTTGAAGGCATGATTTTTTTAAAATCTTTTTATTGAGGACTCATACAACTCTTATCACAGCCATACATAAGTCCATTGTGTGTCAAGCACATTTGTACATGTTGCCCTCGTCATTCTCATAACATTTGCTCTCTAGTTAAGCCCTTGGCATTGGCTCCTCCTTTGTTTTCCTTCCTTCCCGGTCCCCATCCCTCAGACACTCTTGATAATTTATAAATTAATATTACTTTTTCATATGTTACACTGTTCGATGTCTCCCTTCACTCACATCCCCATTGTCTGTACCCCAGGCAAGAGGTTATGTGTAGATCCTTATAATCAGTTCCTCTTTCTACCCCACCTTCCCTCCACTCTCCCAGTATCACACTCTCACCACTGGTCCTGAAGGGATTATCTGTCCTGGATTCCCTATGTTTCCTGTTCCTTTCTGTACCAGTGCATATCCTCAGATCTAGCCTGATTTGTAAGTAGCATTGGGATCATGATCATGAGAAGGAAGAAGCATTGAAGAACTAGAGGAAAGTTGTATGCTTCATCATTGATACACCGCACCCTGACTGGTTTGTTTCCTCCCTGCAACCCTTCTGTAAGGGGAAGTCTGTTACCTACAGATGGACGTTGGGTCCCCAATCTGTACTCCCCCTCATTTACAATAATAAAATTTTTAGTTCTTTGATGCCTGTTACCTGATCCCTTAACACAGAGGCATGATTTTATTGATACTTCTACTCTATCAAAAGTAGGACTAGGCAGATTATTTCTCATCAGTGTCAGCTTTGATACATTATGTGTGGTGTGTGAAAAAAGGATGCAAAGTATTTGTCATTCATTTCTTAGAAACCAAAGATAAGAAAATAAATAAAAGAACTCACCAAACCAGTTGCAATGGAGTTAATAATGTGGGGGCAGAGACTAGCCAGTCAGCACACCCTCTAGAGAGACAACTCAGGTGAAAGTCTGGCTTAGGTGGTGGCACCTGCCACCCCCACCAGTGTTCATTGTGGCCTTGGCTCTCCTCCCTTGAGCCTGCCTGAGGCCACCCACTTCTAGGGCCTACGGGAGCAAATCCTTCTCAGACACTGAACATGCAGACCTCCACATAGGAGCCCGATGAGGATCTGGCCCTGATCCAGCAAACCACACTGACTTTTCTTGTCATTCCACCTCCTGTCAGTTCACAGTTCCTCCCAACACATTCTGCCTCTTCTGTAGACACTTCTGTAATCCTGACTCTGTCTCAGTCCTGGGCTGCCCTGGGAATCTGCATGAGGGAACCAGATTTATCCCATCCACTCATGGAGCTCAATTTTAGCGAAAGTGACAGACTATAGCTAAAACCCACATGAATTCAGTGGAGAGTGAGTATTGACAAAAAAAAAAAAAGGAAATTTGTGAAGTTTCTTAAGAAGATAATGACATGGGCTGAGCCCCGGTGGTGTAGAGGTTGTGCGCGGGACTGCGGCCCACTGGGATGGAGGTTCAATGCCCACTCACAGGAGCAAAGGCTGGGCCTTCTACTCCCACCACCAGGGCAGTGATGCCTAAAAAAAAAAAAAATTTTTTTTTAAAGACGATATGATGGAGGGAAGTAAGCTGCAATAGGTTCTAGGTCACCTTGGGTAGGCCAGGAGTCTCTCATATGATGTGTGGTCAACTCCATGATGGGATCCTCTGTGAAGCAGCCAAGTTGTTGAGGGGAGAATAGACTTTAATCTGGCCACCTTGAGGACTAACGTTGCTCTTTTGAGGATTAAGGTGCACTTGACCCAAGCCAGGGTATTTTCAAAGGCTTCATAAGCATGTGAAAATTGAACACTGAGGCAGGGTTCTGTAAGAAACAAAACCAGGACACCAGATAGATGGATGGATGAATAGATAGAAAGGTAGATAGATACAGAGAGAGAGAGAGAGAGAGAGAGAGAGAGAGAGAGAGAGGTTTATACAGTGAGAAGGAAAAATAACAATTAATTAATCTACACAGCAGTATAGAGGGCTCAGCTCAATTCACTTTTGTGGAAAAGTTAATATACTGAAAGTCCTTAAACTCACAGATGGAACCTCCGTCCGGCAAAACAGACAGTCTGCCCGCAGGCCATAGACGGTAAGGTGGGTCAGCAACAGTAAGTAGCATGGGCGCTTAGCAAAGCAGGCCCAGATGGCATATCGAACTTAAACAATGCAAGGCGACAGCATCCAAGGGGTGTACACAGCACACAGAGCAGAGCAGGTCTTGGAGGGGCCCCACGCTCTAACAATAATCCACGGGTTGGCTTGTCTCACAGGTAGTGTAGCACACAGGTTGAGCAGAGAAGTACCAAAAGCAAAAGCACACGGATCCAGTCAACAGAGAGCGAGAAAAGGTGGGCGTCGGGCCTTGCAGAGCCACTTATCTCTTTGGCCTCCAATCAAATTTCAACCTGATGAATGTCAGCCCACAGGTTCCTCTTGGCCAGGTTGGCACAATGAACCTAACTAGCACACTGAGTAAGGGAATCCAGGGAGAATCAATGCATTTCCTCATAATGCCGGGGAAGAATATTGAGAGTATTCTGGGCTTCCAAAAGAACAAACCAGTCTGTCTTGGGACAAGTACAATCAGAATGCCCCTTAGAAGCCTTTGCTCCTGTGAGTGGCAAGATGTCATCTCACGTACTTTGGACATGTTATCAGGAGAGACCAGTCCCTGGGAAAAGACATCATGGTTGGTAAAGTAGAGAAGCAGAGAAAAAGAAAAAAAAAAAAAAGTCCCCTGACAAGGTGGGTTGACACAGTGACTACAACAATGGGCATAAGGACAATTGGGAGGGTGGTGTGGTATTTACCTTAACTGGAGGTGTTTAATTTTATTGTACATAGGCTGGGTGTGAGTTGGGACTGACTTGATGGCACCCAATGACAATCTGGTCATAGCGTTGATATGACTGAGGAAGATCTCTCTCAAGGTGTGACCTACTCAGTATAAATTGAAAATGTGTGGAAACCTGCTGACTTCTACTACTGGATCTGCATCATCGACCTGCTATATTGCCTGCCAATCCCAGGCGCCATTAGCAGATTGCTGATCAGCAGCTCACCTTCCTGTTGATAAGCCCCTATGGCAACAGGAGTCAGGAAAAGCCTTTAGCTTGTATTTGACCCATCAATTTGAACCAGACGGGACTGATCCCCTTCTACAATGGTGTGAGTCATTTTTTAATATGAATCTCTCCATATAACAGGAATATGAGAGTTATTGTCTTTGCTTCTCTAGAGAACCCAACCCTACACAGGACTCTCTGAAAAGGGGCATTTAAGAGAAGAATGTCAAGGATTGAATTGTGTCTATGTCTCCCGAAAAGCATCAGAAATTTGAATCCCTCTATAAATGGTTAAAGCAGGGGTCCTCAAAATTTTTAAACAGGAAGCCAGTTAGTTCACTGTCCCTCGGATCGCTGGAGGGTTGGACTATAGTTTAAAAAAATCCTATGAACAAATTCCTATGCACACTGCACATATCTTATTCTGAAGTAAAAAAAAACAAAATGGGAACAAATACAATATTTAAAATCAAGAACAAGTAAAGTTAAATCAAAAAACTTAACAAGTATTCCAGTGAGAACTATGGGCCTGCTTTTGGCTAATGAGATGATCAATGTCCAGTTCCATATTTGTCTCCTTTATGAGATTCCCTTATTATTGATTAACTTATTCCCAAGTTTAACACACTTTTTCTCAAAATTTATTTAACTTCATCTCTGTTTGAATATTTTCTATCTACATTTATTCCCTTTTTTACTTCATAATTGCCTTAATTACAGATTGATATCTGGCTTCCAGTTTTCAGTCTTGTAAGTTTATTTTCCTTTGTTTACTATGATGATTAGTTTGCTTGCTCGCTTGTCTGGGACGTTGACCTCAGACTGATACCTGTGACTTTTGTTGATTCTGTCCAAAGAACTCCCTTAGGTTTTTTGTAAGGTTGGTCTAGCTTTTCCATATTGCTTTAATTTCTCCCTAATTGAAAATGCCTTATTTCTCCATGATATTTTGTGGACAAATTTCACCTTTACATTTGGTGGATAATTTTGCTGGATATAAGATTCTTTTTTTTTTTTTTTAGTGGATATAAGATTCCTGGTTGACAATTTTTTCTTTTGTAATTTCATATGTCGTCCATTATATATATTTTTTTGTCCATTGTCTTTTTGCCTGAATGATTTCTCCTGAAAAATTCATGCTTAGTCTTACTGGTTCTCTTTTGTAGGTAACTTTGCTTTTTCCAAGCGTCAATCAGGATACTTTGTGTCTTTGATTTTGAAAAGTTTGATTAGGATATGTCACAGTAATTTTCTTTTTGGATCTATACTGATTGGATTCTTTCAGTTTCTTGGTTATTTTCTTTTCTTTCATGATTTGTCCAGTAGGTACTGGATAAGTTGCTCTGTGTTTTTTTTCTGTCCCTTCCTGTTCTGGAATTCCTAACACATGTTTTGTATTCCTCTTGTAGTGTTCCACATAATTCTCAGGCTCTTTTAGGACTTTTTACTTTTGTGGATCGTTCTTGCTGCTTGTTATGAAAATAATTGTCTTTATTTTTTATTTATTTATTTTTGTGGCATCACGACCCTGGTGGGAGTAGGAAGCCCAGCCTTGCTCCTGGAGAGCTGCTGCTGGATTTGAACCATCAACCCTGAGGATCACAGTCCCGCACACAACCACTGCGCCACCAGGGCTCAGCCCAAAATAATTGTCTTTAATGTCATTAATTTAGCCTTCAATTTCTTCAATTCTATTTATTTTCACTGTCATTGTATTACCTTTTTCTAGTATGTTAGTATTATTTTCTGGATGTGGCTGTTTTTATATGGTTTCTAATTTTTTCATTTATTTTGTTAGATTGCTTTTGCAAGGTTTTCCCGAGTTCTTCCAATGACTTTGGTTTACATAGCTCTCTAATTCCTTTTCTCCACCCACTGAAAGTACCTAAGAATCATTCTTCCAAATTCCTTTTTCAGTAGTTCCACTGCGCTATCTTACTCAGGGAGGTCTTCGGGCTCTGTGTACTGGTTTGCGCCATTTGTTTCTCTGTCTGAACTGCAATTGACTGTTGCTGCCAACATCACAGTGTTTTTCAATTTGTGTTCATTTAGTGAGTGGGTAGTGGTCCTTGTGACGCTCATCTACCTATGTCAATTTCATGATAGAGATGTAGGGGTGGAGTCTGGCCTCTTAATCTGGAGATACCCATTGAGTAGCCAATGAGACCTCTGTGTAGGCCTGGCTTTCTCCTGAGAATTCTGGAAAGTTTCGAGGTATTTCCCAATCAGAGAAGAGAGACTTCTCTCTCAGTCTCTGGGAGTCAGTCTCCGAGATGATGAACTATGGACAAAACAAGATGGCAGCGTCCACAGAGCTGGAGGACCTGGAGGAGAAGCTACATGGCTTTACCCCGATGGAACCAGACCTCTGAAGCTGGTGAAGCTACGTGGAGATCCCTGCCAGCACTGAATTGCTTCCACCACCCTAGGTGCTGTTGATGGACCCTGATCCCTAGAAACAAGGAGCTTTGAGGAGACCCCTGCCAGCGCCGGGACTCTGCACCCACAGACCTGTGACTTCGTGAGTCGGAAGGAGACTTTATAGACTGGTATCGGGGATATGGGCTAATATCGGACTTATGACTTTGAACTGGACTGGGCTGGGATGCTTTCTCAATGTTCCATTGCTGTTATATATAAACCATTCCCTTATATCCATATGCTTGTCTATAACTTTATTTCTCTAGTCTATCCGGACTTACACAATCCTTGTTGCCTAGGTGCAATTCTTGAAAGGGCAAGGCTTATCAGGTTGTATGGGAAAAGCTGTCACCGTCAAATGTAGCAAGACAAAAACAAACAAGGCAAGAGCCACAGGAAAAAAAAAAAGAAGAACCTTTTTTACAGGGTTACAGTTATACAGAAAATCTGGAGGATGGACTCACTCCAGGTCAGAGCAGCTAAAAACAAATGGAAAAGACAAAAGAAAGGAAAAAGAAATAAAATTACCAGGTCAGCCCTAGGAACCCCTAGTACTGTTAACTTCCCACAGTGCTGAGTGGGTCTTTGCCCCCAAAGAAAAGGAATGTGTGAACCCCACTTGGCTAGCACTGTTTTACTATTTGAGGGTTGAGGGGAAGCCTCAGCCCAGCTTCAACAACACATCACTCAAGCTCTGCCCTGATGCTTTTAAAGAGCTGCATTTGACATATTCTCTGGAGGCTACCCACTGCCACTGAGAGCAAGGAGTGAAAGATTGGAGGTGGAGATGACAGCTATATTTACCCTGCTTATTTAGGGCTACTTTGTGGGGTACTCACTTTTGTCATGGAGCTGGAAAGTATGTGGCCCCATTTAAAACAGAAAGGAGAGGGGGAAATAGGTGGAGGAGGGGGTGTGTGGGGGAATTACCGTAGTCTGGCAGCTCCAGGTTACTGGCAATGACCATGTGTAGAGCAGACATATATAGGCCCCACTGCACTTAACCCACAGCTGGTTTAGTGAAAAAAAAAAAAAAAAGAAAAATGCCCCATTCTGATTCTGACAGCCCCCGTACACTGTGAAGCCTCTGTGTATTGGAAAGCCCCAGAACTAGGGATGGCCAGCTGTAACAGCTTCTTAGGAAGTTGGGCTAAGGAACTGCACCCTCCATCCCACTCACAGCTACAGGAATTCACCAGTATCTGGCCAGTTGATTTCTCATTGTTCTTTTTGACTTGGGGTAGGACTCACTCAACTCTCCTTTCCTTCAGAAACTCAGGGATCCCGGGTATTTCCTGTTGATTTTCTCCTGTTTGTCTTTTGGAAAAAACCTCTCTGATATATAGATAGATAGATAGATAGATAGATAGATAGATAGATAGATAGATAGATAGATAGATAGATAGATATAGATATAGATTTTTTTTTTTTACTGGAAACGAGTAAGTCTAATTCTAAAAAGAAGATTTAAGTTCCGTACCTGTGAGCTGAAGTCCACAGTATCCTAGGGAAAGGGAAGGAAGATAACCGTCTGGAAGATATAGAGGCAAATCTGTCTCCACAAACCGCTTCCTCGGTTCTCCCGTTCTCATACTGCAACTCGCATCACACAACAGAAGAGAAGAAAGCAGAGTCGGAGAGTCCACACTCTGACGCTTCAGGCACACAGACGCAACACAAAGTTACAAGCCCGAGTGGTTCTTCTTTCATTTGCCTCACAATCTTGACCCCAAATCTGCACACACAGGATCCATTATTTTATCTGGATATAACCCTGGAGGTGACAATGGACCTATGAGAACTTTATTGCCAGATGTCTTCAAAAGTGAGATCTATGGGAGAATAATAGCTTTTTACAGGGTTACAGTTCTACAGAAAACTAACTTGAACACAAAATTCACTGCCAGAGCGCCGACAGGAAGGCATGGCAACCCTCCCTATAGGACTAAGAAGAACTGCCTCTTTATGGAGTCAGAAAAGCTTCATCTTTCTCCCCAGGAACACCTGGTGGATTTGAACTTCGGACCCTGTAGTAGGAGCCCCATGAGTAGCCACGATACCAATAGGGCTCTTTCAATGAATTTGTTGGAAACCATATTTCTTCCATCAGAGACATTTCCATGGGGCATCTCACAAACCACTAAGGTACTTACCTTTGTGATTCCTGAGGTAGATAAACATCCCCGCCCCAAAAGCAGACCCAGAACAAAACCCCCGGTTCCATCAGCATCTTGCTCTGTGCAGATTTAGATTGTACGCCTAAGAGAAGAAGCCAGGCTTAGTGGTTTTGACCTCAAATCCACCTTCTGTAATTGAGACTCTGAGATTCAGAGGTCTTATGAATAGGGGAAAGGATCTATTAGGCAAAATACAATCACATGGAGTACATAGAAGGTTAAGGCATTACACTCACGAACTAACAGATCTGTCGCAAGATGTTTGACCCCCAACATCTGGTGCGTGGAACCTAGGACTCCGAGAGGTCAAGAAGCTTGTCTAGAGGGATAGAACTACTAAAGACAGGGCTGAGATGGCATTTTCCTTCGGTCAGACAAGGCCCTACCTTGAAGAGGAGGTTCACAGTGGATGTCTGTATAGCTCAGAGCAACAACAGCATCAGAAGTGGAAGCTCAGCCCCAGAAGCAAGGATTTTCACAGAGGCACAGCCACTTTTCTGTCTGCTAATCATGATTGTGTCTTTGGAAGGTATAGTTATTTGTGAAAACTGTCACCAATACATGTGCTGAAGGAGAAGAAAATGCGGAACAAATGAAAACAGGAGGTGAGAAGGGGAGACATCTGGGACTCTGGGATAAGCAAAGTCCTTTATCTTGGTGAGACGTGTACAAGGTCAGATAGAGCCTCTCACTCCACCCCACTTTAAGGGCTGGGAATTTTGGGAAACTGTTTCATGTCCTTTAAAAAAGAAATTCTGATTTTCCTTTAGCTTTCTTCTTTGACACACCGCAGATTATTTAGAATTGCATTGAGAATTTTCTCAACTTTATTGATTTACAATCTAATGCATTTGTAGCCAGCGAATATATCCTGTGTTTTTGTTTTTGTTTTTGTTTTTGGGGCATCACTGTCCTCAGGTGGTGGGAGTAGGAGGCCCAGCCTTTGCTCCATGGAGCTGGAATTGAACCTCCATCCCAGTGGGCCGCAGTCCCGCACAACCACTACGCCACCGGGGCTCAGCCCCTATATCCTGTGTTATGAACTGTGCAGAAACTTGTTTTCTGACCTAACATGCCATCTCTTTCACAGATATTCTTCATACAATTTAAATGAATCAATATATTCTGTAGTTATTGAATGCAGTCAATATATATGTCAGTTATTAATGTCAATTAGGTCAAGGTGATTGAAGGTATTCATAACTTGGATATCCTTGTTGGTGTTCATGAAGCAATAGAGATTTTTTTCTGCCTTCACGTTACCTCCCGCTGGGAGCCCTGGTGGCAGAGTGAACTGCACATTGGTTTTCTAACCACAAATTCTGTTGTTCCATCAGAGAACGAGGAGGCTGTCTGTTCCATAGAAATGTACAGTTCCATAATGTCTAGGCAGCAGTTCTCCTTTGTCCTATGGGGTCATTGTGAGTTAGAATCTACTAGGTGGCAGTAAGTTTGATGTGATTCATATGCCTCTCAAGTTTATGACACCCAAGTCATAAGTTCTGAAAGGAGAGTTGGTTGATATGAAAAGAAGTTTTATATTTGGAGACTCCATAGTTTCAAGTTCATCACACAAACCCACTGCCTCATGAAAACATCTGGTTTCTCCTTACCCCCTCAAAGATCTCTTTTTCTCTAGCAGGTCCAGTCTCCCTTCCACCAATGTTTAGATTCAATGGATGGCCCAAGAAAGGAGAGTAGAAGCAGTCCATTGATCTGCCTCTGGAACATGGCATTTTAAGGGCTTGTCTAGATCTTCATTTCTGTTTGAATGTTTAAAAAATAATATGTTTCTTAGTTTATTTCATTTCATTTAGAAACTTTTTCTTGTCCTGCTAGCTGTAATGGTCCTTGTAAGTTTCTACATTCTCACTTCCACTAGGGCTTATGGGTTAGTTGGTTGGTTTGTTCCTTCTCTGTGTGGGTTGCCTTAGTTCATTTACTTAAAACTCTGTGTATTAAAAAAAATCTGTGTATTATTCCTTTGAATAAGTAGACACCAATTTGTTCAGTCACTATATGAAAACTCAGAATGTTTCTTTTCTGTTACTGTGGTACGGTAAGACTTCTCCCCACCACCACCCCCAATTCAATTCTACCTCCTGCAATCATTTTCTCTTTAGCTTTTAAACAGTTTTATTGACACTTTGTCCACATATCATACAATTTGGTAGTTCAATCATATCAAGAAGAGTTGTACCATCTGTACCACAATCAAATTTAGAACATTTTCTTTGTCCTTAAGCTCGTTGTTACTCATTTAATTTTTTTTCCCATTCTGGCAAAAATAAATACAACAAAAGTCACCTATTCAACAATTTCTATATGTATAATTCAGTGTCATTGATTATACTCTTCATATTGTATAAGACAGTTTTTCTATCCAATTTTGAGCACACACATGAGAATTTATCTAGCATACAAATGCTTAGGCGGAAAACACTGAACTAACCAAACCAACGAGAAGGCTATCCCAAGATCAACTCAATTCCCATGCACAGTATACAAATATCACCCTGCAATATGATGCCATCTCATATTTTTATAGATTTCTTAATATACAGAATTCTATAACCAAGGCAAATTTATCACTTTTTAAAGAGAATTTGGCAATAAATTCTAAATCCTGGTGCAACAAACATTCCATTTTAGTCTCCTCTGGCTCACGTGTAACGGATATGTTAGGAAGGCTATCAAGAGTGAATTTGGGCTGGAGTTGTCGTTCATGTGGCTTTTATATTTTTTTATTGGAATGTGAATCCTTCCAAGCTGCCATTCATTCACACTCCTAATAACAGGATACTAAGACAAGTGCTACATTTTGCCACAAGATCATAGAAACCTTAAGTACACAAAAATATCAAAATGTGAAGCCATCATTTCTCAACCGAGGCCTATGCACTTTAAAGGCACGATTCCATCTCTCTAGCCCTACCTCCAGGGATCCCTGATGGCAGAGTCCCTAACAGTGGTCAACAATTTAAAGACGGCAGCCTCTCCTCAGGAGAAGAATGGGACTGTCCACTTCGATAACGAGTTATTGTTTCAGAAACCCACAGGGGCTGAGCTACCCTGTTTTGTAGGGTTTGTTATGAGTCAGAAGCGACTCTGTGGGAGTGAGTTTTGCAATCCTGCCTCCAAGAACTCTGTGCTTTTGATTTACATCGCATCAAGACAGCACTTGGGGCATTACTGAGGGACACACATTTTGTTCCTTTTAAAGATGTTTTTGAGCGTGGGGGAGAGAAAGAAGTCTGTGAACAAGATCAGGGCTGGAGGGTAGACGGGGTAAGGTTTATCAAAGCAATTGTCATTGGGCAGCCCCTGAGAGCCTCAAAGAATGAACAATGCTGTCTTCAATTTTCTTCGAAGTTCTTTATAAGTTGCTGTGATAATTTTGAATCTTTCAAGAAACTCTATCAAGATTTTTTCCTTCGAGATTCCAAAACAAGTTGCCATACCTTTCTGAACTGACCTCTCGGTGTAACTGATCCAGCAAGTCCACTTGGAAGTTACTGTTTAAACAGATCTATTTTTTGAAGGCACCCCACACAGACAAAGTCAAATATGCTATGGAAAGAACTTGTCTCCTGCCACCGCTCACAGGGAAATATTCAAACACTCTCTGTTTTTCAGAAACTGCCAACCTGTTTTACAAAGTGGGTTTAGCATCAGCTATCTCGACCAGTAATGCATCAGCTCTAAAAATCACACAAATAACAATTGATGCTGCCTAGGAGGAATATATAGCCTTTTGTGAAGAAATTATTTACATGACTGGCAGCTTCACAGTTCCAGACACCACTGGTATTTCCTATTTCTGGCATCCTATCTAGGGAGCCTTGGTGGTGTAAGTGGTTATACGTTGGGCTGCTAATCAAAAGGTTAAGAGTTTGAAACCACTAGCTGCTCCAAAGGGAAAAGATGAGGCTTTGTACTTCCATAAAACCTACAGTCTTGGGCTGAGCCCCGGTGGCATAAGTGGTTGAGTGCGGAACTGCAGCCCGCAGGCTTGGCGGTTCAAATCCAGCGGCGGCTGGGTAGTGCCCACGACCACCAGAAGCAGTGATGCCCACAAAAAAAAAAAAAAACCTACAGTCTTGGCCACCCACAGGGGCAATGTCTACCCTTTTCCAAAGGGTAGCCATGAGACAGAGTCAACAAAATCAGAGGCGGCAAGTTCAGTTTTGGTTTGTCTCCTTCCGGGAGTCCATGGTGCACAGGGCTGTGTATTCGTGTTTGAGAGAATGCAAAGGTATAGCAGACCACCTGCACTGGGTGACATTCCTTGAAGAACAAAGTCAAGCCAAGAAAAAGAAGGCAAGGAAACAAGGGCATCTTCCAGTTCCACATCTGACCCAACATTCAGGAATATACGTGAACAAAGTTATCATACTGTAATCTTCCTTTTCTTTCCTTTCAACTTCTTTTTCTTGAAGTTGGAGGAGAGAACTGATTTTCAATCCACTTTGGAATAAGCTGTCCCAAAGTCATTTGAGCAGAAGGAGAGTTTGGATACACAGTAAGAAGGAAGGATTGACTAAAAAGGAAACTGGAGAAAAATGAACCCAGGATACCATAAGCAGCATTGGAACCACCAGGCCAAAGCACAGAACTGGGGAAACTCATCAAGGAGGAAGGACAATTTATTGTTTTTTTGTTTTTGTTTTTTGGGGGCATCACTGCCCTCAGGTGGTAGGAGTAGGAGGCCCAGCCTTTGCTCCGTGGAGCTGGAATCGAACCTCCATCCCAGTGGGCCGCAGTCCCGCGCACAACCACTACGCCACCGGGGCTCAGCCCTAGGAAGGACAATTTATATAGGGTCACTCACTGAACAGGAAATGAGGCAGGTCTTGAAGAAGCATGAAAAAACAAGAGCCAAAGATGATGTGCTTTCATGCTGTTGGGCAACTGGATGGAATGATCTTCCATGAGTGTCACCATCTTCCCTTCAGCTCAAGCGTCCTGAAGAAGTAGGGGGAAATGGCGGTGTCCAAAGCTAAGTCTATGAGCAACTTCTTTCCCCCCTCTATCATGTTGTAGTCACCCAGCCAAAAGAAGGACTAAAAAGAATACGAGGCTTGAATGTCTCCATGATCCAATGGTGATCCATTGACTTCGGAGTGAGGCAGATGCCTCACTTTGTGGAGGAAGGAAACAAGGGATGATAACTTCTTGCTGTGGTGAAGCTGGAACAGAAGGTTCTGCCTTGAGTGTGACTGTCTCCGCTTCATCTCAGGGGTCCTAAAGAGGAAAGAGTGTGGTGTGTAAACCTCAGTCTGCCAGCCCCCTTATTCCCCAACTCCCTCCTGCTATCATCCTCCTTTGGTCACAAGCGGTAGTACAAGCTGCTCCTCAGGAGTCTGAATCCAATGTCTTTGATGACATCTCTCCTCCTCCCTCACCTCTATTATCAATTCTAGGAAGTGAGACCCCATTCTAGAAGATGTTTAGGTGCATTACCTGTTGGCGGGCCTCCAGAAAACCTGAGGAAGAATGGTGTCGATAGCAAATAGATAAGCTAATCTGTCCACACGTACATGTCCTCAGTTCTAGAATGCCCGCTGGAGATTTTAAAAAACAGTAAACCCCCTACCACACAATGGCGGAGAAGAGAGCAGGGTCAGAGAGCCTGTACTCTCTGAGGATTTGGACACATAAGTCCAGCATGTTATTAGCCTGAGTGGCTCCATTTTTCCCCCCAAGATGGTGACCCAAGTTCCCCATTCACAGTAATGCCATCATCTCTGCACTGACAAAATAACCAGCAGATCGTTATTTCCAGAGAGTCCAAATCCTAAAATGGACCGAAAAGCAAAAGCTGTGGACAAGGTTACCAAAAATTACAAACAAAAAGCCTGCCCTCTTGTCATTTTGGATTCATAGCAGCTTGATGAGACGAATTGAAACTGTTTCCTGGGGTCAGTGAGGTTGTAGATCTTGATGTAAGCAGGTAGCCTCATTTATGCCCCACGGAGCAGATGGTGGGTTCGAACTGCCGTTAGCATCCCAATACGTAACACACTACTACCTCACAGGGTGACCGCTAGACAGAAAACTCATGTGAACAAAAGAATATTTCTCCCCTCAGAGAAATCCATGATGAATCTGAGTTCTCCACGGATGCCTTACCTTTCTGGTCTCTGAAGTGGATGAACAGCCCTGCCCCCAGGACGAGCAGACCCAGGACAAAGCCCCCGATTCCACTCAGCATCTTGCTCTGGGCAGAGTCAGACTGTGCTCCTGGGAGGAAAGGCCAGGTTCAGTGATTTTTTTAACCCCAAATTTACCTTCTGGAACTGAGACCTGAAGATTCAGAGCCTTTGGGAAATGGGAAAGAATTCTATTCTGTAAAATAGAAAAATGAGTCACTTCTGGAGGGGGGTGGGGAAAGGTTTCAAGTGCATGTGGAGTAGACTCAAGGTTCAGGCACTGGACTCGCTAAATACCACAGTCTGATAAAAAGGTTTGACAACAACATCTGCTGTGTGAAGAGCCTGGAGCTCAGAGAGGCTAAGTGGCTTGTCTAGAGGGTCAGAGAGGAGACCCGAGCCCTGAAGAGGACACTCCTCTTTAAGAGGGCAACGAACATATCTATATGACTTTAGAAACATCATTGGAAGTACAAGATCAGTCCTGGGAGCAAGGAGATGATACTCAGGGCCAAGAGGGTGACATTATGAGAGGCTTCTAAATACAGGCAACCTCTTTTCTGCCTGCCAGCACACTTTCCTCCCCAGGGAACTCAGGACTTCCGGAAGCTGTCATAGAGTTATCCTCAGTGACCTACGCTAAAAGGAAGGAGGGCTGGCAGCAAATGAAAATGCTGTGTGCGAAGAAGAGAAATCGGACACTCAGAGAAAAGCGAAGACGTGCCCGAGGTCACACAGAGCTGCTCACTCCACTCCACGGTGACAGGGCTGCTCAGGCTTGGGTGCTCCACTCGGCAGCTGTACACGTCTCCTGTCTGAGGAGTGACCTCCAGCATCTCCAGCACCTGGAAGGTCCAGTCTCCATTCCGGATCAGGCCTGTGGACACAACCCTAGCCTTCTCCTCCTGGCCGTTGCGGAACCATGTGACTTCAATGTGGCCTGGATAGAAACCATTCACAGAGCAGACCAGGAGGTTGTGGTGTTGCAGGGGCTGAGTCTTGGCAGGATACACACTCACCACAGGCGGGACTAGGAGAGAAAAGGCAGAGAGATCCGTGAGGGAGGCAGAGGAAGTCTTGCTGGGCTACTTCTGTGTTTCTGTTTGAACCCTGGCCCCAGTCTTTGAGACCTGCCTCAAAGTTGGCTGTGCATTTGTGGCCGTGTGAGTCAGTGTGCCACAGGCTTTGGATGCGATCCTTACAGCGTGGACCCAATTAGATTGGAAGAGCTTTGAGTTAAACCGTGGAGTTTTTTATCCTTGGAGTAGATATTCACCGTTGAAGCGGTTTTCAGTGGCAGGATGATTGGGTCCACAGCAGTCTCTGCCTCTGACCCCATGAACTGAGAGAGGTTTTAAAAATGCCTCCGCTTTCTCCAGGATAATAGTAACTCCTCTCTTCGCTTATGTGCAAATAGATGCACATAAAATGCACACACAACAACAACAACACAGTGATTGGGCTGGAACTTAGCTTTCGATATACGTTAGCTAGTCTCAGAGAGAAGTGTCAAAGTGGTACAGTGGCATACAAGAGCCCTACTGGCATAGTGGTTATGCATTTGGACTGCGAGCCACAAGGTCGGCTGTTGGAAATCGTTGGCCGCTCCCTGGGAGAAAGACTGGGTTTTTGACTCCTTGAAAGAGTTCCAGTCTCAGAAACCCACAGGGCGTCTCGAAGAGTCATCAGTGACTCAGTGACAATGAGTTGTGCTGGTGTAGATTGTGGAACACCAGCAGGAGAAGAGACCAAGTCCAGAATGCTCTCTTGAGGTTCCCACGATGTTCAAACCACAGAACGGTTCTACCACTGGGAAGGAAGAATAAACATGCTGTCTTGCTCTAAGAGTTAATTTCTGATGAGAACTTGAGATCTGAAGGAGGGATAAAGAAACAAGGTAAGCCATTCAGTCAAAAGAAGATCCATGGGGTTGAGCCCCGGTGGCGTAGTGGTTGTGCGTGGGACTGCGGCCCACTGGGACGGAGGTTCAATTCTAGCAGTGGGGCTGGGCCTCCTACTCCCACCACCGGAGAGAAGTGATGCCCCCCTCCCCCCAACAAAAAAAGAAGATCCAATATTTATTCTCATCTGATTAATTCTTCTTCTTCTAATTCAGAGCAAACCTATGTAGAATCATTACCCTTTGACTAGTGTCTCTCTTTCAAAACTGTTATTGGAGGTCAGATGGGGTCTGGGGCTTGTTATACTAAATACTCTATTTTTTTTACGGCGATATATACTTAATGAGTAGGGTAAGGCCAAACACCAGTGGACCCTCAGGAAATAGTGCTTTGTGGTTGTTTTGTTTTGTTTTTTGGGGGGGGCATCACTGTCCTGGTGGAAGTAGGAAGCCCAGCCTTGCTCCTGGAGAACTGCTGCTGGATTTGAACTGCCAACCCTACGGGCTGCAGTCCTGCACACAACCATTACGCCACCAGGGCTCAGCCCCGATAGTGTTTTGTTTTTTTCTGTTTTGGGTTTTTTTTGGGGGGAGGGGCATCACTGCTCTCTGGTGGTGGGAGTAGGAGGCCCCGCCTTAGCTCCTGTGGAGCCAAACAGTGTTGTTTTTAAGGAGAATCTTGGGAGACGATATTATCATAATAATAGTCATACTTTGTCTATTGTGCTTTGCTTTATAGCCCCTCACAGGTATTGTGTTTCTGTGTGTGTTTTAAATAGACGGTCCCTGGCAGCCCTGTGCCCAGCAGGTCTGTTGGCACCATCTCCCCGGCGCCGTGCGCTCACTTTGTGTCTCTGTCACAGGAGGTGATGCTCATAAAATTCCAAACCTATTCGTAACGATACTGCATAGTTCGCAAATGGCCGAAAAGAGCGTGGTCTATTTTAGGTGCATTGAAAAAAATAAACTTATGCTATTCACGTAAGAGTGAGACACCCTTAATCGCGGTGTCTGAAACGGAACCCCCACTATCTCTGAGGTACCCTTGGACCACAAAAGGCTGGGTTGAAGATGGAAAGTAAATCATGACTAATAACTCTGTGGTTTGTTCCATAAAAGAAACCAAACCAAACTCACAGCCATCTCGTTGAGCCCACCCACCGGGCAGGGTGAAGGGAACCCTGTGGGTTTCTGAGACTCTAACGCTTTAGCGGAGTAGGTAGCCCCTTTTCTATCCCCCTTCATTTCATGGAAGTGTTTACATTCTCAATAACGGGGCAGAAGGAGCTGAGCCCGAGGGCTCAGGTAGAAAGAAAACGTTTCGAAAATGATGAGGGCTGGATAGGCCAGGGTTGAATCAGGCCCCTGGACGGGGCAGCCCCCCCGGACCAGGCAGCCGCTCGCACCCCTTGGCACCAGCCTCACAAGAGGATGAACAACTTGCTGGACTTTGTAACCCCTGCCTCTGGCATCTCACAGAACTTATCTCCTCTACCTGGGCAGGGCATGGAGCTCCCCCTCTAACTTTCCCAGAAATAAGTTTGAAAAAAGAGGTGATTTGCTCACAGGTCACCCCCCCCCCCAACCCAAAATTTGCAAATGCAGCACAAGAAATCTCCTCTTTCTTTCATCAGCCCATGTGCCTGTAGCTCTCAAACCCTGTATCTATCCCACCACCCCAATACGGGGCGCAGCTTTCCTGGTCTAACTCTCAGACCTTGGGGCCGCCCAGGAGCTCAAGATGCTTCTCTCTCTCTCTCTCTCTCTCTCTCTCTCTCTCTCTCTCTCTCTCTCTCTTTCTCACTCTCTCACTCTCTCACTCTCTCTCTGCTATCCCTTCCCTTTCCAAAAGTCCTTCCCTTCTTCCAATTAAGCCTATATATTTTCTTTTCTTTTCTTTTTTTAGGCATCACTGCCCTCTGGTAGGAGTGGGAGGCCCAGCCTTGCTGCTGCTGGATTTGAACCGCCAAGCTAGTGGGCCGCAGTTCCGCACTCAACCACTATGCTACCAGGGCTCAGCCCTCCTATATATTTGCTTTTCATCCCTGAGCTCTGTCTCCTTCCTGTGGCTCCGTCTCAACCTCTCAATGGCAACATATGTACAAATATGCTTAATACAATGGATGTATGGATGAATGGATGAATGGATGGTGATAAGAGCTGGAAACGCCCCCAATAAAATGATTTCTTTTTATAGGAAAGAAAAAGAAAATATTCTTAATAACAATCAAACTGCGCACTACCAATTGAATAAATGTCGAAGCCAACAGCCGCAACGGGTTTGTAATCTTGACTTGATGGATCACCTATTTCCTGGAAACAGCGGCAACCCGAGGTCCCAGAGAGAACAGTCAAGCGATAATCCTTACAGTCGTGGTTACACAGAAGCAAGAAATAGGTTTGGAGATTTTAAGAGCAGAGGAATCAAGAAAAACTTAATTCAAAATCTAAAGAGGAAAAACGTTCAACGGACTCTTTGGCAATGTGGAAAAGCCTCCTGACATTGGGCTCCAAGAGAAACGGGCTTACTACCGAACACAAAGCAATAACACACCTCGTGCTTTAAATACTCCTAGCAGGTTTCTCCGCCAAAGAGGGGACTTTCCACCCTGGGGCAGAGCTGTCATTTCAGAAATCCACAGGGGAGTTCTACCCGGCTGATCAACTCCGGGGCAAGGAGTTAGAGGCCGCTTGTAAAAATAGCACCATCAGCCTGTTGATAACAAGCATACTTCAAAATAACCGGCTTCGTAATTATTTCACCCAAGTAGGCACACACATATTTAGAAAACCACAAATATAGCAGGTAATATAGACTTTACAGCAGCTTCTTGGAATTTCTTCTTGGGTTCTGCCTTACAAAAGGGAAATCCATTGCTATATGCTTTCTCAGTGTATTACAGACACAAACAACAGCGTCTGCATTTCAGGAATTTCGCGTTTGGGAAGGGACGCGGTCAGGGCGGTGTGTGACTTACCTCGCACCTTCCCAATGTGCATTTTTCCTTTCTGTCCCTGCTGCACCTTCCCCCCAGCCGCCAAACGATCCTGCGCGGCGGGGAGAACTGGCCCTGTGGGTTTCCACCCGCGTACCTCTTGGTGCGACAAGAAAACCTCATCTTTCGTCCTCACAGCGGCCGGTGGTTTCGAACCGCTGCTCAGGGGAATGCGTTGCGATCAGGCCTTTAAATATCCTTCCCTAAATCTCCTGGGACCAGCCCCCCACCCTCCACTGCGGTGTTCCATGCATCCTCTCCTGCACCCACGCCCCTAAACCCACATCCTTCCTTCCTTTGTGGCCCCACACCGGATAACCTGGCCCCCAGACAACCGCCCCCTACCCCCGGCCCCACCCACAGGCGCTCTTCCGCACCGGCTCACCTCGCCTCTGCGCGGTGAAGCGCTCCATCCCGCGGTAGTTCGCTCTGCACAGCGTGTCCACCAGGCGCCGTTTGTGATCCAGGAGGTCCGTGTGGGGGTTCCAGGACTCGACGTCCAGCCGCCCCATCTCCGTCACCGCCACGAACTGCCCCACGTCGCTGTCAAAGCGCACGAACTCCTCCCCGTTATAAATATGTCTCTCCAGGAACCGCACGCGCTCCATCCCGTTGGTGAAGTGACACTCAGACTTGGCTTGCCGCAGGAAACGTGCTGCGGGGACAGGGGACAGATGGCTAGCGCCCCCCCCCACCTCCGGCGTCCCCCTCTCCCACCCACCCTCGACCCGCCAAGCCCATCTGCACGCCCAGATGGCTTCCCCATGCTGCCACTCCCATCAAGCGCTGGAGTGGGTGTGGGAAGGTGGAGAAGGGGGATTCCCTCCACCCCTATCCCGACCTTCCTCAACCCACACAGGGCCACCCTGCTCACTCCAGGGCCCGGGGGAGCCTCTCCTGCTCAGACAGGGGCCCAGAGACTCCACGTGGAAGGTGAAGGGGAATCTGTCCCTAGGCTACACCGCTCCCCCCACCACCACCCTTCCTGCCCTCTCCTTTCCATGTGACACTCCGCCTGATCCTGGGCCAGCCCTGGGAATCCCAAGGGGAAAGCCAGAGCTCTCTCCTCCACCCACGGAGGGAGGCTCAACTTTAAGGGAAATCGGCAGACAAAAGCCAAACATGAATTTCTCCAGGTAAGGGACTGTCTGAAAAGGGAAGTTGCGGTATTCTGTAAGAGGACAATAAGTTGATCTCGATCGCCTTAGGGTGCCCGAGGAAAGTCTGAGAAGTGGCGTGGACTGAATTCTGCTCTCCCAAGTACCCCCCAAATGTGCTGTGATCCCTCATGCCTGTGGTCATATCCCATGACCACATGAGCATAAGCTTTCTTTGCTGTGATTGATAATGGGATCAAACGACTGTTCTGTGTGTTTTAAGTCCATCGACAGACAAGGGGCAAATTAAGAAAGCCGGGAAACGGGCATGCAGAGGAAGGAAGATAGAGGCCAAGCCACAAGGAAATTCCCAAGGAGCAGAAGTTCTAAAGAGACAAAGATGCCACTCTGGAGCTCAGAGAGAGAGAGAGAGAGAAAGAGAGAGACTTCTCCAGCGCAGTGGTTCTCAATCTGTGGGTAGGGACCCCTTTGGGGGTTGAACAACCCTTTACAGGGGTCGCCTGATTCATAACAGTAGCAAAATGACAGCGATGAAGTAGCAACGAAAATAATTTTATGGGTGGGGTCACCACAGCATGAGGAACTATATGAAAGGGTCGAGGCATTAGGAAGGTTGAGAACCACTGCCTTATAAGGTCACTGTGCGTTGGCATATGGACTTGATGGCTGTGAACCTCTTGTGAGACCTGTCATTTCTGTTTGCTAAAGGCACCTGCTGGTGGCGTTTCTGCTTCAGCAACACTTGATACCTAAGACAAATGACACAAAGCATTCAGTTGATGTGAGCTCAAGGAAAAGTGGGGCTAGATTTAAAGAGAGGCACATTTCAGGTAAAGGTAAAAATACTGTGTTCAAAGGCTGGCAAGACTTGATGAACTTCTTCAAGAAGACAGAATAAGAGTTCACTGAAGCAAGCACAAAGCGTGAAGGGGAAGAAGAAGATATTAGGTCAGAGAAATCTCATGGAGCTGAGTGGTTAAAAGCCTTGTAGATAATATGCAAGCACAAAGCGTGAAGGGGAAGAAGAAGATATTAGGTCAGAGAAATCTCATGGAGCTGAGTGGTTAAAAGCCTTGTAGATAATATGTAGGAGCTTGATTTTGTGTTAAATGTAAATTTAAAAAACAAAAACTCACAGCCATCAAATCGATGTGAACTCCTAGTATGGTGGTCATGTGCTTGATGTTCACTTTCATGATTGAAAGTTCAGGGGTGGAGTCTAGCCTGTTAATCTGGAGATAGCCATTGAGTAGCCAATGAGGCCTCTGTGTGGGCATGGCTTTCTCCTCAGAATTCTGGGAAATCTCGCAATATTTCCCTGGTGGAGATGAGAAGCTATCTCCCCAGTTGTTGGGAGTTAGTCTCCAAGATGGCAAACTACGGACAAGACAAGATGGCAGCATCCAAGGAGCTGGAGAAACCAGAGGAGAAGCCACATGGCCTTACCCTGATGGAAACAAACCTCTGAAGCTGGAGAAGCCACGTGGAGACCCCTGCCAGTGCTGAGTTGCTTCTACCACCACTGGATGCTGTTGATGGACTCTGAGCCCTGGAAGCAAGGAGCCATGGGGAGACCCCTACTGGTGCCGGGACTCTGCACCTACTGGCCTATGACTTTGTAAGCCAGAAGGAGCCTTTATAGACTGGTATTGGGCATATGAGCTGATATCGGACTTAGGACTTTGACCTGGACTGGGTTGGGATGCTTTCTCAATGCTCCATTCCTCGTGTATATAAACCTTATGCTTATATCCATGTGCGTGTCTATGAATTTGTTTCTCTGGTCTACCTGGATTAACACACCTAGTGACCCACTAGGACAGGCTGGAACTACTCCCGGAAGTAAGTGTCTGAGTCTGTCACTCCTGACAAGAGCAGGAAGCCCCATCTGCCAGCCTGGAAGTGAACAACCCACTGAGTAGCCACTAAGCCACCAGAGCTCCTATTACGTCCTAGGAAATAAATTATTGTTTTAGGCAGATTGAAACTATGATTCAATACAGATCCCCTACCCCTTCTCTAGTGTTCAAAACTGAAAGAGCTCAGAAAACAAAGCAATGTTTACGTTTGCTACCAAAACTTATTTGACAAATCTGAACTGGTGAGGTCTGGGGGGTGATGTGTCCCAGAGCTCTGCTCTGTGTAATAGTCAAGGATGCTTTTGTAGATGTCTGTGGGTTTGTCTTCACATGTTGCCGAACTCTGAACTGTAGGCGTAAGGGGGTGGGTACAGACGGAAAGACGATAACCTTGTAGTTGCAGAAGTTAAAAATAAATGGCAGCGTCAGGAATTACTAAAACATATCCACTGCCATTGGGTCCATGTTGACACCTAGGGTGTCTGAGGCAGTGAATAATGAAGGGAGCAGATAGACTCATCTTCCACAGAGCACACAGTGGTTTTGAACTGCTGATCTCATGGTTAGAAGTCCAATACTTCCCTGACATCCACACCTGGGCCCTTTATGAGATCGAGACTTCCTGGGCGTGTTGGAGACATTGTAATGAAAAAGCCCTGTGACCATCACCACCAAAACTAGCATAGACTGTGACAGCCAAGAACTCGTGAAACATTGGAGAACATCGCCTGAGGCAGAAGAATAAAGTTAAGACCTTGAAAGTGCATTGACTAAATGAATACAATATTAACTTGATAGAGTCTCTAGCATTCTAGAAGGGAAACAAATGAAAATAATCCATGAAAAAGTGAGCTGGAAGGTGTGTGTATGTAAAACATTCATTTAGATTTAGCTCCATTCATTTAGTTCTTTCAAATGCAGGGTTTGCAACCTTGACCCCGGTAGACATTTTTGAGTGAGCATCCTTCTTTGGGGGGTGGGGGCTTGGGGTGGAACTCTGCTGTGAATCATGTGGTGTTTAGAAGAATTCCTTGTCTCTACCCCCAAGATACCAGGTACTGCTCCCCAGTTATGACAACCAAAAATGCACCCAGACATCACCAGGTGCCTCCGGAAAGTCCAGACTGTCCCTGGGGGAGAACTACTGGTAAAAAAAAAACCATCTGAAGAGTCTGTAGGACAAAAGTCAATGTGAACTATGAAAGACATGAAAATTACACAAGCAATTTTGCCAATATTAGGTCTGATGAAAACGACTGCAGAATGAATTTGCTTTGCTGGGGAAATATCTGCGCTGTGGCTGAATTCTTAAAATATAAACAAATAAATCACCCATAATGTCTAATAAGAGTGTATAAAAAGCTACTATGGATTCCAACAACAGACATGCTAATGCTGCAAGTTCTCCCTCTACAAAGTGAACGCTAATCAATGCCACTGATTCATATTTGCAGATACTGCAAACTTAGTGTGCTTGGTGGTATATATTTTCACCACAAAGGGGACAATTACTAGGCAAAGTTAAAAGCTAGACTGTCTGAAAGGAGCAAACCTTGCATTTTTGGGGGGGAGGGGGCATCACTGCTCTCCGATGGTGGGAGTGGGAGGCCCAGCCCCACTGCTGGAATTGAACCTCCGTCCCAGTGGGCCACAGTCCCGCGCACAACCACTACGCCACCGGGGCTCAGCCCAAATCTTGCAATTTTTAGCAAGTAAGAAACACTTCAAAAGAGAAGCAAGAGCCAAAATCAACTCCTTAACCCAGTAGTTCCATTCATGAGAAAAACAGTATTTTGCTTATGCATTAATTTTCAAGAAGGAAAAAATAGATGACCAGAGATGTGATTAGTGACTGACTTATTATCTGCTTTGTATCAGTGGCTTAAGTTTAAGGTAGAATGCCAGGGCTGAGCCCCGGTGGCGTAGTGGTTGTGCGCGAGACTGCGGTCCACTGGGTTGACGGTTCAAATCCAGCAGCAGCTCTCCAGGAGCAAGGCTGGGCCTCCTACTCCCGCCAGAGGGCAGTGATGCTCCCCCAAAAAACAGGCAGACACTCCAATATGAGTGAGAAAACTATAACTTTTAGGGTCTTTCTGCATTGTGTCACATACACAATCTTTATGAAAACAACTCTCCTGCAGAATGGTGAAGCACTAACTGATAGCCGAGAGGTTGGTGGCTTGAATCCACCAGCCACTGTGTCACTTGATTTGAGCCTGTGGTTCTTTTGCTTTGTTTCCTTTGGTGGTGAATATTTGGCGAAAAGCTCTAGAGATCCTGTCTCATAAATAGCATAGCCTGGAAACCTTTGGGGGCAGTTTTATTCTGTCATATAGGGTGTCTCTGAGCCTTGATGAACGTCAGAACACGCACATCAATCATTTGCCACATGTCTCTCCATGTAGGTTCAAGACAATGACCTTTCTACCAGTGGCTGGGCACACTAATCACAAACACTGAATAGCATCCTGCATAGAAGTTACTGAGCGATAGAAGAAATGAAAAGAAATAAACTTTAAATTCCTTGAGTCCAATGAGAATGAAGGCCTGACACTCCAAAGCCTGCGGGACATGGGGGAAGAAGTGCTCACAGAGCAATTAATAGCAAGAAAGACACACATCAAAAAGAAGAACCGAAATCTATACCTTAATTCAACTGCTCCCGCAATTAGAAAAACAGCAGCAAAATAAGCCTACAGACACTAAAAGAAAATAGGAGGAGGAGAGCAGGGTGGGGACCTAAGGCCCACTGGTGGGTAATTGGTCACCCTTTTACAGGGGAGACACAGGGAGGAGACAGACCAGTCGGGGGGCAGCCAGGCAGTGATGATGCATACAAGTTTCCTCTGATTCCTGAAGCCTTCCTCCCTGTCCCCCAACCATCATGGTCCCAACTCTACCCTGCAAATCCAGATGGACTGGAGAAGTCACACTGGCATAGAGGGGAGCTGGAGATATGGGGAAACCAGGATGGATGGACCCCTTCGGGCCAATGGTTAGAGTGGAGATACTGGAAGGGTGGAGGGAAGGTGGGTAGAGAGACGGAACCAACAGCAAGGATATATACACAAGCTCTTATTTGAAGGATGGGCATCAAAGGAGTGGGTTGGGGGAGAGGTCGGGCAGTGTACGATATGACAAAACAATAACAATGTATAAACTGTTGAGGGTTGGAGGGGAGGAGAGACCAGGGGAAGAGGGGAAGGAATGGATAAGCCGATACTAGGGGC
>PVJH01010173.1:0-75028 GCA_004026705.1 Nesogale talazaci | reverse complement strand
GGGAGCCTAAATGCACCCAGAAACCATTCTAACTAATCTTCCCTAAGTTATGTCTTAAAGAAAGAATATAAATCTGTTCGTGAATATATAATCCATTTGACTGTTCATGGGGTATGCTAGTTTATAATGAAAAGTCATTTATACATTTACATATGTGTATATGCAAGGTTCCTAGTGGTGTAGTGGGTTACACAGTGAGCTGCTAAAAGCTAAACCAGTGGTTCAAACCCATCCGGTGTTAACAGGAAAAAAATGAAGCCATTTACTCCTGTAAAGGTTTACTCAAAAGGACAATTCTCCTCCATCCCATAGGAGAGATATGAGTTGTTGTCGCTTTGAGGATTGTTTAATTGTCTGATAGTCTATGGACAGTTCACATTATTTTTTTTGCATTTAATTCAAGACTTGCACAAGTGAGGATATATTGTCACCACATTTGTTTTGTTTTAATTCACAAAAAGGCATATAGCCATCTTTTATTAAAATTCTACTTTAATACTTTTAGTTCTAAATGCAAATATACCCTCTCTGTAGTTACTTGAAAGTGTAAGCCCATCTCTTAAAATTGTTAAGTAATGAAAATATTCACAGTAGTATCACCGAGTTCTTCAAACACTTGTAAGAATTTTTGCAAGAATGTCAAAATTTAGAGCAATACTACTTTAGATTCTACCATAAACAAAGAAGGATCATTCTTTCAAATTATAATACTTAAAATATGCATGTACTTCTGGATGAAATAAATAGATTTTAAAAAGATATCGGTAGCTTGCATTATAATTCAAGGCAACATGTAATGCTACTTAAAGGAAAATTTTGGGAAAACTTTTAATAGAGTAAATAATCTTCAAGCAATATAAGTGGACTTATATAAGACTTATCTGGAGGAAGAAATATCTTTTATGCTTTATAAATGTTTGCAGAATGACATACACTATCATAATCCCTACAGTCTGATGAAATCATTCTATCCTAGATTCATGCCAAAATTATTTAATAAGCATGAAAAAAAATTGAAGATGCATGTACATTTAGTCATTGTGAAGTACAATACCTGACAGGTACATATTAAATTTGTCTGCCTATATAGAATTTTCCTAGGGTTAACCATCATTACTATAAAAGCAAGCCCTAATCTGCCTGTTAGCATATTTAGTGTCCAGTGTTTTTTCTGACTAGCTGTTTCATATACAAAGGATTATTAAATGTGAGCTGTACTCCAGCTGGACATTCTTACACAATGACAAGAGATTTTTACTGCACACACTGGTTTCTTGAGCAGTAATCAATTTTAAGTGTAGTTAGAATATTTCTTTATTGAGCTCATCTAGATACCCAAGTCCAATACCATCAAGATTATTCCGACTCATCCAAAAGTAATCAAACTCACAGTCAACAAATTGATTCTGATTCCTAGACACCTTAAAGGACAGAGTAGAACAACCCTGTGGGAATAGGAGATTACAGATCCCTACATTATTAGAAAGCCCTGAGAAGCAGCTGGTGGTGTAGAACTGCTAGCTCTGTGGTAAGCAGCACAGAGTGGAGCCCATTCTCCTGCCAGAACTCCACTCAGAATGTTAGTAACCCTCTATAGAACCCCCGAGCTCTTAGGTCTTCATGAGAGACTTTGTTGTTAGGTGCCCCTGAGTCCTTTCCAACTCATAGCAACCCATGTAGACAAAACAAGACACTGTCTGGTCCTGCACCATCTGCACACTTGTTCTTGTGCTTGAGCACTACTCTGCAGCTATGAATCTTAGGAAGTGCATTCCTCTTGTTCCCTGTCCTCCTATATTTCCAAGTGTGATGTCCTTCTCCAGGGAATAGGCTCTCCAGAAAATGCTTCTAAAGTACATGAGATGAAGTCTCACCATCCCTGCTTCTAAGAAACATTCTGTTCTTCCAAGATGGATCTGTTTGGTCTTCTGGCAGACCGTGGGACTGTCAATATTCTTCACCAACATCATAGTTCAAACACATCCATTTTCCTTCGCTTTTCCTTACTCAATGAACAATGTTCACATGTATATGACATAATTGAAAACACGTGGCTTGGGTCAGACACACCTTAGTTCTCAAAGTAAACTTCTTGCTTTTCAACACTTGAAAGAGATTCCGTGCAGATTTACCTAATGCAATACATTGTTCGATCCTTTGACTAATTCTTCCATGAGCACTGATTGTGAATCTAAGGAAAATGAAATCTTTGACAACTTCAATTTTTTTCTATTTATCATTGTGTTACTTATTGCCCTTATTGTGAAAATTTTTAGTTTCTTTCCAATAAATTAGAATTCATACTGAAAATGGATTCTTTTTTTAAGGGGGTGGGGGGGTGGGGCATCACTGCTCTCCGGTGGTGGGAGTAGGAGGCCCAGCCCCACTGCTGGAACTGAACCTCCGTCCCAGTGGGCCGCAGTCCCGTGCACAACAACTACGCCACCGGGTTTCAGCCCGAAAACTGATTCTTTTTATTTTATTTTATTTTCCTAATAAGGTGTTTTAATTCCAGATGGTATAGAATTCTGGGCATCACAAAGACTGAAGAACAGCTCTGACAGGGCTCTGGACTGGGTTCACTCTGACCTCACAGCTAAGATAGAAATGGCTGTGTGAAAGAAGAACTAAACATTGTATGATTTTTCATCTTTTTTTACAAAAGTTTATTCTTAAATGTATAGCAAGCTCCAAGACAACACTTTGCTCTAACTATAAGTGGTAACAAATGTTATAGCAGGGAATCCAGATGTTTACACGGGAATGGAATCAAGGGTCATCATTGCCTCCATCACCAAGAATAGTTGGCTTTTTGTCAGATTTCTTAATTCCACCTGTGGCCCGGAAACCCTTCCCCATGGCCGTCGCTTTTAGCTCCTCACTTTTACATTCCTCTATTCTTCTTTCTGTTTCTGCATGAAAGCCTTCTCTTCCTCATCTATTTCCTTGTTCTGCTTTTTGGCTTGTTTCTGAGGCTACTTCTTGCAATCTTCGCGGCCCGACATGGCATCTGCATATTTCATATTTTTTTTAATTGGAGGCTCATTCAACTCTTAGCACAATCCATTGTATCAAGTACATATGTATAATTGTTGCCATCATCGTTCTCAAAATATTTGCTTTATACTTGAGTCCTTGGTATCAGCTCCTCATTTTCCCCTCCCTCCCTTATTCCCCCCTCCCTCATGAACCCTTGATACGTTATAAATTATTCATGTTATGTCATATCTTATACTGTCCGACATCTCTCTTTGGCCACTTTTCTATTATCTATCCCCCAGGAAGGAGGTTACATGTGGCTCCCCCTTTCTACTCCACCCTTCCTCCAGCCTCAGTATTGCCACTCAGCATCAGGAAGTGCTTCAAGTCCTCCTTGCTTTCGGAAAAAAGAGTGTGTCCTCTGCATATCATTGGACATTAAAAGCCTCCCTCTAATCTTGATACCACATTCTTCTGCATATAACCTGTATACTCTGATGATTTGCTGAGCATGTACACTGAATAAGCATAGTGAGAAGATTCCTCTCTGACACACACCGTCCTGATTTTAAAACCTTCCGTATTCTCTTGTTCTGCTCACACAATTACCTCTTGATCCATGAAAAGATTTTGCATGAGCACAACGAATTGTTCTGGAATTCCCATTATTCTCAAGGCTATCCACAGTTTGCTGTGATCCACACAGTCATAGAATACTTTGCATAATCAGTAGAATACAAATAAACATCTTTCCGGTATTCTCTGCTTTTAGCCAAGAACCATCTGGCATCAGCAATGATCTCCTTTGTGCCAAGTCCTCTTCTGAATTCTGAAAGAAGCTTTGGCACTCCTTGTCAATGCATTGCTGTAACTGTTGTTGGATGATCTTTAGCAAAATTTTGTGATTTTGCATAATCACAGGTCAGTGGGTGCAGAGTCCCGGCACCGGCGGGGGTCCCCTCATGGCTCCACGCTTCCAGGGCTCAGGGTCCATGAACAGCATCCAGTGATGGTAGAAGCAACTCAGCGCTGGCAGGGGTCTTCACGTGGCTTCTCCAGCTTCAGCGGTCTGGCTCCATCAGGGTACGGCTGTGTGGCTTCTCCTTTGGCTCCTGCAGCTCCTCGGACACTGCCATCTTGTTTCATCTGTAGCTCGTTGTCTCAGAGACCGACTCCCAACAACTGGGAGATAGCTTCTCATCTGCACGAGGGAAATATCACGAGATTTCCCAGAAGTCTCAGGAGAAAGTCATGCCCACACGGAGGCCTCATTGGCTACTCCATGGCTATCTCCAGATTAACAGGCCCTACGTCTCAATCATGAAATTAACATAAGCACGTGACCGTAACACACTCTGAAAGCCTAAAGGAGCAGTCCGCTGTGTTCCATAGGGTCACTATAAGTCAAAGTCTACTGGATGGTAATGGGTTTAGAACTTTTCATTACGCAGCTCTCAGCTGGAACACTAATGTTTTCTTTTCTAAGAATGCCCTTTCTACAGTATTAAATTCAGAGCAATAGGTCTGCAAATGGAGCCCACGTGGTGTAGTGGGGTAGGCAATGAGCTGCTCATCATAAGGTTAGCAGTTTGACTCTGCCAGTTTTAAATGCGGGGAAATGGAAGCTTCTGCTCCCATAAGGATTTCCAGTCTTAGAAATCTAAAGGGGCAAGTCTACCCTGTCCTATAGGCTCATATGGTTAGAAACAACCCTTCCTACAGAGTGAATTAATTGTTACTTAGGTTTTTAAGCAGCTAATATGTAATGGGTCCTCTAAATTCACTTTGACCCTCCACATAAAGTGAATGTTCAATGAGTTCTTTCTGATCAAGACAGGCAATGTGAAAACAGAATATGTTTAAAAGCAGATTACTTGTCCCTGCTAATTACATCACCAGGTTGAATGAAGTTCGGCTTCTGGACAGCCAAGTTGAACCATAGAAGGTGTGCATCTGCATGAGGTGGTTACATCTTTGAATCTGACTGCCTACTGTCCAATGTTTGGGTTCAAATATGTCTTTTTCATGCACGAGTTATATGACTTCATATCTCAGTTTCCTGATTTTTAAAATAAGGATAATAAAAAGGTTTATCTCAGGGCCAAAGGAGGATTAAATTAGATAAAGTAAAAAGTATATTCTTTATCATATGATGCTTCTTGAAATGATGACTAGTTCATTTTGCTACAGCAATTCTGTGTATATTTCCATCTTCCATTCAGACTTCCAGTGTCATTCAGTGTTTTACTCATAGAACCTTCCAAAATTGCAATTCAAGGCTTGTATTTTTTCTTTGTGCTCTTTCCGTTTAGTATATTTTGGATGTATTCTTCCTTTTTGCTTTTCTAACTTAGGACTTTGCATTATATTTTATTTGGTCTTCTTCAGTTTCCCTTTGAAATTTTTTATTCAGCTATTTGGTTTCCTCATTCCTTTCACTCACTTTAGCTACTCTATGACTAGAAGTAAGTTTCAGAGCCTCTTCTGACATCCACTTCTATATTTTTCTTTCTTTGGTATCTTTTTAATGAACTTCTGCTTTCTTCTCTTAAATTATGTCATCTCAAGCTGTACTAAAAAGAATTAGTTGAGATTTCACAATTTCAAGAGCTAGCATATGAACAAGAACCAATGTACTGAAAGAAAAAGCCTAGACAATTAAAGGCATCAGTCAAAATCAAAACTGCAAGGATTGATGGAATACCAATTGAAAAGTTTCAACAAGCTAGTAAAACACTGGAAGCACTCACTCATCAATGCCAGGAAAATTTGATGAAGATCTCTTAGCTTACTGACAAGAATTGAGGTCTATATTTATACCCGTTCCAAAGAAAGGTGACCCAACAGGCTGCATAAATAACAGAACAATATCATCAATACCACACTGTGATAGTTATACAATTTCATGTCAACTTAATAAATAAGGAGCAAGGGTGGAGTCTAGCTTGTCAATCAGGTAACAGTTTGATAATGCCTTCTTATAGAGATGGCCTTCTCAGAAGAAGACTCCTGAGAACCTCTCTCTTTATTTCTGCTTTCATCTTCATGTCACTCTGAAACCTACCAGAGCCTTGTGATGAACTGGACCATGGGATCCACATGTTGCACCCACTGGATGTGATGTGTTCTTCATCATTACATGTGGCAGTGTGAGTCTGAAGGACTTATGGACTAGTATCAGACTTTTGGATTTGAGTTGAACTGGGTTGGGATGGTTCTTTGATGCACTATTACTTCTTGATATAAAACTCTTTCTTACACATATATGATAGCCACTGGATTTGTTTCTCCAGTCAGCCTGGCATAACACACAGTTGCAAGTGAAATCTTGCTAAAGATCATCCAACAATGGTGCCACAATACATTGAAAAAAATTATCAATAATTCACGTCAGATTCAGAATAGACTTAGAATAAGATCATTGCTGACGTCATACAGATCTTAACTGAAAGCAGAGAATACCAGAAAGATGTTTACTTGTGTTCTATTGACTATGCAAAGGCATTGGATGTGTGGGTCACAGAAACTGTGGAGAACCTTGATAAGAATGGGAATTCCAGAACAATTCATTGTGTGTATGCAAATTCTGTACATGGATCAAAAGGCAGTTGTGTGAACAGAACAGGGGGAGGTTGTATAGTTTAAAAATCAGGAAAGGTGTGTATAATAGTTGTATCTTCTCACCATACTTATTCAATCTGTATGCAGAGCAAATCATCAGAGAATCTGGGTTATTTGAAGAAGAATGAGGCCTCAGGATTAAAGAAAGGTTTGCTAACAACGTGTGATATATAGATGACACAACTTTTCTTGTTGAACGTGAGGAAAACTTGAGGCACTTGCTGATGAAGATCAAGTATTGCAGCCTTCAGTATAGATTACAACTCAATGTAAGGAAAACAAGAATTCTCACAATTGGACCAAAGGGCAACATTAAGATAGAGAAAAAGTTTGAATTTGTCAAGAATTGTGTCTTTCTTGGACCTACAATCAACATTTGTGAAAGTAACAGTCAAAAAAGACCACAATACACCTTGCATTGGTAAATCTACCTGCACAAAACTTTTTTTTAAGTTTTGACAAAAAGGTTACTTTGAGAACTAAGTTGTATCTGAGCCAAGATCATAGTATTTTTGATTGTGAAAGTATAACAGTGAATAAGAAATACTGAAAAAGAATCAATGCATTTGAATCATGATGCTGGAGAAGAATATTGAAAGTAAAAAAAAAAAAAAAAACCTGTCTTGGATTTGCACAACCAGAATGCTCATTAGAGGCAAAGATGGCGAGACTTCATCTCCCGTACCTTGAACATGTTGAAAGGAGCAACCAGTCCATGGAGAAGGACATGATACTTGATAAAGTAGAGGGACAGTGATAAAAAAGAAGACCTTGGACAAGATGGACTGACACAGAACAAGTGTGAAGAGGACCAGGCAGTGTGTCTTTCTGCTGTACAGGAGATTAAGTCTGAGTCACAACTGATTCGAAGATACCTCAAAACAATAGCAGAAAGTACGTCAGACTCAGTGACAAAGACAGAGTAGACACTCAGTAACTGTTAGCAAAAGTGATCATTTTTATATTGAGATATTTTATTCTGGAATAAATTTCTATTTTCCATGATTAAGTAACAACAACAAATTCTGTTCAGGCCACTCCTAGTGAAGAAGAGAATGCTACTTATATTTTTATTGATCTAGCAAGGACTAATAAATAGGACCTCTTCCATAGGCAGTGCCTAACAATTAAGACTCAACTTAATAGAAAGAATCCAACCAAACCTCCAGATGTTAAATCAATGAATTTCTCCTCACCTCCGCTCTATAGAATAGATTTGGTTGCAGTCATGTAGGAGCAGACTCTCACATCCTTCTCTCATGAAGCGGCTAGTGGGTTGGAACTGCCTACCTTTTGGTTCATAGGTGATTTGCTTTCACCAATGCATCAATAGAACTTCTTTAAAATAAAGACTTGTGGTCAAATATATCCACACATCCGCATTTTACAACCCACTCCTCACCTTTTTTCCCCCATCAGGTTGATTTTCTAATTACATCATGTCTAGATTTAGTATGAACATTACCTGACAGTTTGGAAACAATACTGAACTCCCACAATTTACAATAGTTTGAGGTAAGATGCTGAGGGATATGAATAAGATGGTATTTCTGACAGGTTTCTCTGTCCAGTTAAAAGGTAAAAATTATAAGGTTAGGCCTGAACCAGCTGAACTTTCAAACTGTCTATTTCTCATAAAGGATGAGACAGATAGGGCTAAAATGCATATGACAAGTCAATACTGGAATGGGATGTTTAAATCCATTCCCTGAAAATAGACAGAAGACAAAATAATATAGAGGGAAATGGGAATACTGTGCACCTGAAAAGAAAGAATAAGAGAACGTATAAGAGTCAGAGAAAGGAATCAATACTGGAGTTAGGGGCGGAGCCCCGGTGGCGCAGTGGTTGAGTGCGGGACTGAGACCCACCGGCTTGGAGGGTCAAATCCAGCAGCAGCTCTCAAGGAGCAAGGCTGGGCCTCCCACTCCCACCAGAGGGCAGTGATTCCTCTGCCCCCAGAAAGAAAACAAAATAAAAATATTGGAGTTAAAATTTTTAAGACAACACAATGGCCAGGTAGGTGAGAGAAACTATTCTAAACAGAGGAAGCAGTGAAATATAAAAGCTTCATCTCCATGGACCAGAAATCCTGGGGGCATAATTGGCTGTCATTTGGGCTCCTAACTCAGTATGATCAGCAGTTTGACACACCAGCTGATCTGCAGGAAAACAGATAAGGCTATGTATTCAATTTTTTTTTTTTTTTTTACAAAACTACCTTACCACCTTCAAAGTCCTCTCCATTACAGTTAATATATTTGTTATATCTGTGATTCCATTCTTCGAAACATTTTTCAAATTCATCTGTTTGGATGGCTTTCATCACCTCCCTCATTTTTCCCTTCACCTCTTCTAAGTTCTCAAATGGCTACATTTTCAAGTTCCTCTTTATTTTCAGAGATAAAAGGAAGTCACACAGAGTGAGTTCAAGTGAGTAAGGTATATGGCGCAAGAGAGGTATGCTATTTTTTTGCCAAAAATTGGCACACTGAGGTGATTGCATGAGCAGATGCATTGTGGTGCTAGCAAAACCAGTTCTCCATCTGCCACAAATCAGGTCTTTTTTGTCACACACTGTTGCACAATCTTTTCAGAACCTCTAACTAGAAACTTAACTAACAGTCTGACCTGATGGAATTAACTCCAAGTGCATGTCGACATTTTCATCCATTTGGGAAGCTGACAGATGTGCAGAATGAGGTCTGTCATTAATCGACATTTCACCTCTTTTGTAATGAGAAAACTACTTGTAGACTTGCGTTTTTCCCATAATGCTGTTCTTGTAAACTATGTTTAAAATCACAACAGTTTTTATAGCATTTTTCTTAACCAGGAAAATACACTGCTCTTTTAAATCAGCCATCACAAAAAATGAGGTTCTAGAGAAACTGCTTTTATGACAAAGTTCACTGTGACCACAGAGAAACTTTCCAGGTGACGCCGCTGTTTGCCCTAACTCAGAGCAGGTTGCTTGATGCTCAGGGAAAAAATGCATACTATAAAAGCTCCAATCTGCCCAGTGCAATTCCAGTTTGAGGGGCACCCCCTCACACATGTTCTAAATACTTATTTCCTACTTTCAATTTGAAATTCAATAGCCAAACTAATATGCCATATATTTTAAAAGATTTTCCCACTAACTCTGATATTAGCTCATACCCAATTTTTAAACACCAAAGGCCAAAACAATTTTCAGTCAATGTTGGCTTAGGGTCCAAACTTTGAATGACTCTGTGTATATTCGATAACTCATAAAGTCATTACTCTCAAAGATATTCATATCGAAAAAGTTCTTCAAGTTTTGCTGCCACTTGCATGTAGATTATATTTGTTATGAGTTCAATTGTGTTTTTCATAGCAACACTCTTTACACACACACACACACAAAGAAACAGAACTCTGGAAAATGGTTTACCATTGCATGCACTTCCCCATAATAACAGGGGCATTCACTCTAAACCACATCACTGCCATGGAGTCAACTTTGAAATGGTAAACTTTTATGGGAGCGGATAGCCTCCTCTTTCTTCTGCAGAACTACTGGTGGGGTTGACAGCTAAATTTCTGTATATCAGTCAAACGCTTACCCAACAGTCCCCGAAACAGAGCTCCTGTGATTTTAACAGTTAAGTATTGTCAAAGGCCACTCGAGTACAGATGGAGCTTCATAAGGACTTTGGATCTTGGCAAGTATACCTAGAAATCAAAAGGAAAACCCTGGAAAAGGATCCATGGAACCAATAGACTTTGTAGCAGTGCTGTTGAAGCCATCGGTCCTCAAGACATCCTTTCCTCCCCTCCCCTCCTTCTTTTTAAGACATCCTTTCTTCTAGCCACTTCACAGTGGTCTAAGTGTCAGACTTGACAAAAGGTTTCTATTTATTGGCCCAGATTATAACATCATTCACATATTTATTTGTGGGATGGCTGGATTCCATAACCATTGCCATGTGGCTGCAGGACACACAGGCTTCCTTAAACTGCACATGAAAATGCCTCCACCTCACAGCGGTTCAGATAGCCAACTTTTGTCTCAGAATAATCCCAAACTCTGCACCATGTCCTAAATTATTCTTACAAAGATTACTCCCCATTATTTGCATCTGTTAAGGCTTACTGGCATTATTTACTCCAGTCTAAGTCTGAACTATATTATAGTACCAGAAAAAAAAAATGTGCTCCTGATAAAGTTTGTCTTCCTATCACGGCAGTGGTGTGATCAAACTGTTTTCCTTTCCATTTCAAGGTCAGCTGTAAAAAGAATTATATTTATAATCGAATTAGAAATGGTTTGTCTTAGTGCCTTACTGGCTAAACTTAGTCACAGATGATTTTTACTGTAGAGCTAATAAATCCAGGGTTGATTTTAAGATGCAGGGGCCCTCCAGTGAACACAACCACAGTCCTGAGAGACCACTCATCTCACAGAGCTCAGCCACTGTGGGGCTGGAAACTGCAGGAGCATGGTCGTGTATGGCATTTGTTCTGTGTCTTTTCCATCCCTGAAACCTTAGAAAATGTATAACAGTCTAAGATCGAACTTTTCCTTGCGAGAGTCATTGTTACTCATACAAATCTATGCCAATTCCCTACAGAAGGTGTACAAGAATAACCCCAGCTGAAGCAGAGGAAATGCTTGATTCAAACATGGGCAGGTCACCTGACCCTGTGGAGCTTTCAGACCATACATGCCATTGGATTCTTAACTCAACAATGATAATGTTAAAGATTCCCCAACAAATATTGTGTGTCCTATGTCCTCTTAGTTCTTTACAAAAACAACTTTTTATTTAAAGTACATGGCTTTGGGCAAATGAGGTGGTTTGGATTTCAAGGAGTTATTAATTAACATGACAGTAAAGCTTCAGGACATAAAACCACAAAGCAGCTCTCTGGCAGGCAGTCAACAGAGTCACACATATGTAAATAATCCAGTTAACAAAAAACCGTTTCCTCTTCTATACTTTATCCTCCTGACAATGATTGCAATTCTCTGAACTGAGATCTCTTCCAAGGCTAACATGTGTGGATCACAGGACAGTATGAAAGTAATCTTGGCTCCAACTGCTTTTGCTAAACCTCACAATAATAAAAGTCTTCTAGAACAGAGTGCAGAACATTGAATTTTAAAGACAAATGAGACAGCATCAGCATTTGATCTACCAGAAGCTTCACCAAGCAGGCAACACTTTGAGTTAAATTGGCAATCTGGATGAGTATGCACCTATATTCTAATGTGACAAGTATCAGTGTTTTATATTTGGTTTTTTGCAAACCACATTTTTGTTCTTTTCCTCAAATAAATGATGTGTTTGATCACCCATTTGAAAACATGTTCTGGGCTGAGCCCCGGTGGCATAATCATTGTGCGCGGAACTGTGGCCTACTGGGCTGGCGGTTCAAATCCAGCAGCAGCTCTCCAAGAGTAAGACTGGGCCTCCTACTCCCACCAGAGGGCAGTGATGCCCCCCCAAAAAAAGCAAGCAAGAAAGAAAACAAGTTCTATCTTTCTTTATTATTTATGCATTACCTTTTTATTATGAATTCAGTGAAGGTTTTACAGAGCAGATCCTCAGCTTTACGTTCACCAACTCATCATCAAACATCCCATTATCCTGCCCTGGTTCCATCCTTTTCTTCCCCCACCTCTCTCATATTGGATATCGTTTTCCCCTCACCCAAAGAACATCTGTCTATTCTCTGTCCTGTGTTTTTCCTCCTCCCTCTATTTCCCTCCTACCATTAGCAATCAAAGTCTGTTTCTTTTAGGGTGAAGATGTGTGTGTGTGTGTGTGTGTGTGTGTATGTGTGTGTATCAGACATTTCATACAGTATTTGTCTTTTTGTGTTTGACTCATTTCACTCAGCATAGTGCCTTCCAGGTCTATCCACATTATAAGGTCTTTCACAGACTCATTGCTACTCTTGAACAATGCATAGCCTTCCATTGTGTCTATATATTAAAGCTTATTTATCCATTTTTTCAATGATGGACACTTAGGTCATCGCCATCATTTTTGCTATTGTGAACAATGTGGTGAAGATGGGGGTGCATATCTTGGGTCATATTATGGCTCATTCTGTAGAGTAGACATCAAGTAGAGGGATTGTTAGGTCATATAGTACTGCTGGCCCTGGTGGCATGATGCTTAGGTGTGGGCTGCCAACTGCAAGGTCAGCAATTGGAAACCACAAACCACTCCTTGGGAGAAAGAAGGAACTTTCTACTGCTATAAAGAGTTACAGTCTCGGACACCCACAGAGTTCTGTAGGGCACTATGAATCAAAATCAACTTGATGGCAGTCAGTAGATAGTGTTTCTATTTCTGTTTTCTAAGGATGCACCATGCCACTTTCCACAGTGACTGTGCATTTTACAGTTCCACCAGCAGTATTTGAGGGCTACAGTCTCTCCATACCTTCTCCAACATTTCAACATGTGCTGTTTTCTGGTCTTTTTGGTTTTTAATTTGGCTATCATTGCTGGGGTGAGAAGATAGGTTACTGTTGTTTTAATTTGTATCTCTTGTTTTTAAACCACACTATCTTTTCAGTCAATATATTAGAAAGTCCCTGTGTCTTCCCTTAAGTCTTGGCATATATGACACTTAATAAGAAAAATTTAATTAAAACCTACTCGGAAAAAATGATTTCACTCTTTCATTAGAGTTTCCTTAATGAAGTGAATTTTCTAATGTTTCTTTCTAATGAACTTCTAAAATTGATGGGAACATAAAGACTTTGAAAAATTGCCTTGTGTCTCAAAATTGATGTAATTTATAGACAGAGATTTCAGAGATAATGCATTGCTGCTCAAAACACACACAGAGCTCATTCATACTACATCCACAATACACACCAACTCACACATACCACAGACACCATATCACAGCAACACACACACACACACACACACACACACACACACATATTTGACTACTAGAGAAGATTTGGTTTTTTATCAACCTTCAGAAAGCACATTACTTTTGTTGCCATCATCATTCTCAAAACATTTTCTTTCTTGGTATTATCTCCTCAATTTTGTCCTACCCTGTCCTCCCTGTTCCCCCCTAAACTGCCAGTCTTTAGGTTAGGGACACATGGGGCTGGAGATTTCTGCTCCACCAGAAAGCCTGATGACTCATCCCAACACTGCCTCACACAAAAAACGAGGAGTACAAATCATCAGATTGCAATGCTTAGGCCCAATCAGAACGCAAGGATAAATGGTAAACACCAATGGGAAAGCAGGACGTGGACTAGGTCAATCCAGTAGGGTCTCTCCACCCAACACCAATAAAACCTGATGTGATTTACTCAATGAGACCTTCCTCATCGAGGCATTCTTTGTTCATTAAATCTTTGCCTACTGCCTTACAGCCATGCCTTGCTGTATTACAGGAGGTGGCAAAGTGCTTAGGGCAAACTTGTCAGGCTTTCTAAGGAAGAAGAGCCTGGAGACATAACAATCTGCATAAGTTTGCATTGTCCAAGGGCTTCCACTTCCTTTTGATGGATGCTCCAGAGCAGCGGTTCTCAACCTTCCTAATGCCGTGACCAGTTCCTCCTGTTGTGGTAACCCCAACCATAACATTAGTGTGTGTGTGTGTGTGTGTGTGTGTGTGTCTGTGTGTGTGTGTAAAAAAGAGGGTTATAAAAAAAGAGGATTATATACAAGAGCAATTAAACACTAAAGAATCATCCCAGCCCAGTCCAGATCAAGTCCATAAGTCTGATATTGGCCTATAAGTCTGACAGCAATCTATAAAGTCCTCTTTAGGTTTGCAAAACACATGCAGTGTCAGTGCTGAGATGCTTACAATGCCACTGGATTTACAAGAATTCTCACCTGCTGGCCATCTTCCTGCATTCAGCATCATAAAATTATTTTTGCTGATACTTCATAACTGTAATTTTGCTAATAATAAATCGTAATGTAGACATCTGATATGTAGGATGCATTTTCATTGTTACAAATTGAACATAATTAAAACATAGTGATTAAATCACAAAACAATGTGTAATTATATAATGTGAAATATTTATAATAACAAATAGATGAATTTTTTTCTTGAAGCATAGTGTGTTATAGGTAATAGGCTATGGGGTCAGACCCACGTGGAGATGATAGAGGAACGGTGTCTTCTTTCCTAAGACCATTAGAAATATGTGCTTTCCGATAGGATGGTCTTAGGCGACCCCTGTGAAAGGTTCGTTCGACCCACAAAGGGGTGGCGACCCACAGGTTGAGAACTGCTGCTCTAGATGTTCTAAAAGCACCGCTCAGTTAGCTTTCTGCATGGAAATCTCTATCTCAGAGCCTACTTCCAGGGAAACCAAGCCTAGCCAGTTGTTTCAAGAAGAGATCTGAAGAACTGGGCTTTAAAACAGGAGCTGCACTCTCTAGCTTGCTGGTGGGTGGAATACTGATAGACTGGTTTGATGTGGCCGTAGAAATGTTACAGCTTCCGGGAGAACTGAAACAGGAAGTACGCTGGTTGGTGCACTACTTCAAACACTGGAAAGGTTTTAAGAAAGAAGCAAATTTAAAGACAATGGAACAAGATGGCTCTCTGTGAGTACTATCAATGCATTTTTAAAAGACAATGAAATGCTCAGAGCAGTGAATTCATGAAAAGTGCAAACATAAGATGATTTCCTTATTAGCATATTTCTATGAGGCCATCACCTCTTGCAGCTAGAGAGCAAAAAAGACCATCAAACCCGGGACTTAAGGATAAAAGAAGCAGAGCTCTGGAGAAGGTGGCTACAGGCTCTGTCCTTTGCTTGAAGATATTACAGATCCCTCTGCCTTTGAAGACAGGCTGGATGGAAAGCTTATGTTACTAAATAAATAAACAGTCTGGGGAAAGTGGTGGGCCTGCTTAGAGAGCAGAAATGCGGCACCCTGAAGTAGTGGAAGGATCTAGAGAGCATGCTATCAGCAAGGAGCATTGGACACTACCTAAAGGACTGAATCCTGAAGGTGTCAGACAACAGTGCACAAGGGGCAAGCTATAAGGTTGGGCATTTGCACAGACAAAATTTTCATGATATGGTGTCTTCAGTCAGGTTGAAAAAGGAAACAAATCGAGAGACATTCACATATGTGATAGAGAGAACTTTATAAGAAGTAATTGTGTATCAATAAAACATCCCAGCCCAGTCCACCTCAAGTCCGTAAGTCTGATACTAATCCATAAGTCTTTCTTCAAATTCACACTGCCACAGGCAATGATGCAAAAAGCAGGCCAGTGGGTGAAGAGTCTTGTGGATCCAATGATGGTAGGAGCATAACACGGCTCTGGCAGGTTTCAGCCTCGTGGCTCGCCAACAGGAAAGTGAAGACAGGGAGAGAAAGAGAGGAAGTTCCTAGGATCCTCCTTATGAGAAGGCCGTGCCCAACCGGACGTACCATTGGGCATACCTGATTGACGGGATAAACTCCACTCACATGTTCCTATAGGAAACAGGGTGGCCCCCCAAACCTGTCACATCCAGGATTTAATACCATAGCAAAGATCCAAAGAGAGTATGGGAAGTGGGTGTTAGATGGCCCTTTGTAGCTTGGCTTCTACTGCACTGACACAGCAGTCTACTCTATCCCTCAGCCCAGTCCTTCACCTAATTAGAGGTGATGTTCCAAGAGCATAGCCCAATAACTTCCTTCCATTCAAATCCCCATCTTAGCGGGAAGTTCACCTATGATACTCTGGTTGGGCTTGATTGGAACAAAGTGGACCCCATTCTCATATCCCCTCAGGAAGACAAATAACCTACTGGTCTTTGTAACCCCTGCCTCCTACACTTCAAGGAGCTTCTCTCTCCAGGCAGGGTCCACACAGACCTGTCTCCAGCATTCTGGGAAGCAAGCCTGTGAAAAGCAGGATGATTTGCTAACTGGCCATTTCCTGACTGAAACCTGCAAATAGCAGCACAGAATTCCCTCCCTTTTATCGGCCCATATGCCCTTGGCTCATACTATATATATATATATATATATATATATATATACACACATACATATATATATACTATATATATACTACAGTGTATATATACTATATAATATATAGTATATATAGTATATAATGTATATATATATCCCACTACCCCACCAACAGACGAGCTTCCCTGCTCTCACTCTCAGACCTTAGAACACACCCAGGAGCTCAAGATGCTCCTGTCTCTTTCTCTGCTCTTCCTTCCCTTCACAAAAGTCCTTCCCTGCCTCAGCAAAGCATCTCTCTACTTTTCATTCCTGACTAAGCTCTATCTCCTTCTGCAGCTCTGTCTCAACCTCTCACTCTGTCCCTCACTAGCTAAGGAACTTGGGAAAATGTAGTTATTTATTCTCGCTACACATAAGTGTCCTTGTCTACAAAATGCAGATAATAATGGGACTTGCCACATAGGGTGTAGTGAAGACTAAGCATTTTATTCTAAGATTCTACAATAGTGCCTGCCATAGAGCATATATTGAATAATTGTTTATTATAAGCTGCTATTCTGAGTTTATTTTTTTCTATAGAGAATAAACATTGCTTAAGGCATGAACTATTAGCTATATTAATTTTTTTCAATTTTCCAAAAACAGGAAAGTTACAAATCTAATGTCCATAGAATTAGAACAATGAAGCTAAAAGCACTAAGTTATAGCTTATGCTATTTCTGACATTCTTATGATAATAAAATTCACATATTATTGGTTCTTTAATTAATATCACATTATCATACCACTGGCAACATTTTTCACTACGGTAATGAAGTATGTTGCTTTATTGTTCTTATAACAAAAGAAATGTACTTGATCTATTCTGTAGACCAACATATTTCCTTTAAAATTCACATAAAAAAACAAAATGAGGAAAAATTATAATTAAATACAAGTCTTGGGTGTTTTAAAGCAGACTAGCATCAGAGCTGGTTAAGTCAAAAAATATTTCTACAAAAGCATAGAGTTCAGTGTGAAGCAATTGTTTCTTGATATGCTCTCTATCTCTAGACCCATATACCTCTGGAGATGGTGTTTTCATTTATCTAATGTCTCTCACAGAGAATTCTGCATTCTTCCATTTACATCACATCTAAAGAATAGCTTGGGTGCTTTTGTAAATATTCTTTGTGTTAGTCCAGGTGAAGTAGAGGAACAAATTTCATAGACACGCATATGGATATAAGGAAAGGGTTTATATACAAAAGGAATGGAACACTGAGAAAGCATCCCAACCCAGTCCAGTTCAAAGTCATAAGTCCAGTGTTAGCTCATATGTCCAATACCAGTCTATAATGTCTCCTTCCAACTCATGAAGTCACAGGTCAGTGGGTGCAGAATCCCAGCACTGGCAAGGGTCTCCCCATGGCTCCTCGCTTCCAGGGCTCAGGGTTCATCAACAGCATCCAGTGGGGGCAGAAGCAACTCATCACTGGCAGGGGTCGCCACGTGGCCTCTCCAGCTTCAGAGTTCTGGCTCCATCAGGCCAAAGCCATGTGACTTCTCTGGTTTCTGGCTCCTCAGACACTGCCATCTTGTCTTGTCTATGTTGAATCATCTCTGAGACTAACTCCCAACAACTAGAGAGATAGATTCTCATTTCCATGAGGGAACTATCATGAGATTTCCCAGACGTATCAGGAGAAAGCCATTGTCCACACAGAGGCCTCATTGGCTACTCAATGGCTACCTCCAAATTACCAGTCTAGACTCCATCCCTACATCTCAATCACAAAATTAACATAAGCATATGACCATCACATCTTTGACTTCTGGGAACAAAAAGAAGTCCAAAGAGATGAGATTAAGGTATCAGGGAGGAGATGGCTAGATTTTCCAATAGAATTGGCAGCTCTTCCTAACTTCAAAAATGAGCAAGTATATTGTGGTGGAGAGCAGGGATGGAGTCCTTGATACAGTTTCACTGGCCTTTTTCTCGCCAATGCCGTTTTCAATTTTTTGAAAAACTTCTTCCAGTATGCCCCTAAGATTGTTTGCTGTCCTTCGAGAAAATCTACGAAGTTTATCCACTCAGGGTCCCAAAAAACAGTCACTGTAACCTTCTGTGCTTACTTTTCTGACTTCCCCTGGGAAGCAAATTTTGATTGGATCTTTGTTGTTGGAAGGCACTCTAAGGAGACTCCCTACCACTAAGTAGTCCCTTCTGATTCACAGTGACCCTACAGCATGAGCTAGAACTGCTCCTTAGGGCTTATGAGACTTTACATTTTTAAGAGAGCAGGAAGCTGCATGCTTCTCCAGAGAGCGACTGGTGGGATGAAAATAAGGACCAACGTTTATCCTTCCCCCACCAGGGCTCCTTCTAGGAAGACAAGTGTAGTTGTCTGTAACTATCCATTGCTCAAAGAGACATGCTTCAGTATGTTTTTGTTTGGGGAAACAATGCCTAGAGGAATTGGAACCCCAGTCGCAATTCACCCTCCTATAAACCAGCAACTACGACTGTGGCCCAGTGGGGACGCACTAGGCTGCACACTCTCTCAGTGCCTCAGCTCTGCAGGACAAAGGTGAGCCTTCTCCTCCTACAAATGGTCACGGTCTCAGAAACAGGCAGGCAGCTCTGCCCTGCCCTTGAAGGTCGCTCGGAGTCAGAATCAACAAGATGGCACTGAGTTCAAATTTGTGAGTCTTCTAGATGATAAATGTAAAGTGTCGAAATGATAAAGGAATAGATTAGCAATGCATTTTTTATTCAATGCAGTCATATATCTTAAATGAGTTTTTCTCCAAATGAAAATGTATCTTTTATAACCCAAGGACAATCTCATTATTCTTTATAATAATATGAGTAAATACTGGTAAGTTAATATAAGCTATTAACTGTAGCAAAGGACTTGCAGTTCTACTTGTCTTGATGTAGTAAATACTTCCCACTTTGTTTTAAACAGAACTCTCCCCCAGTCTACAAGGAACCTGTCTTAAGCACAATGTATACTCCATTTTTAAGTTTCCATTATAATATATAACCATCTTTAATCCTTACTTAGTGGTTATGTGTTGGGCTGTTAACCACAAGGTCAAGGGTTTGAAACCCCTAGCTGCTCTGTGGGGAAAGAGGAGACTTTCTAGTCCCCTCAAAAGATGCACTCTCAGAAGCTCACAGGGGCAGTCCCTAATGACTACTGAGAACCACTTTGATGGCCGTGAGTTTTGGATATATGCTATATTGGAGCCCTGATGATGTCGTGAAAGAGCCCGGGTGGTATCGTGGTTACATGCTGGGCTGAAATCTGCATGGTCAGCAGGATGAAACCACCAGGAGCTACTCAGGAGAAAGACGGGGTTTTCTACTCCTGTGAACAGTTACCGTCCTGGAACCCCACAGGGAGAGGCACTATGAGACAACATTAACTCAATGACAGGGAGCTTTGAGGGAGTCTGAGGGGCATAGGGGGTCATGTTTGCTAGCACTCCATGCAAGAAAGATGAATCTTTCTAGCCCTAACCTAAGAGCAATGAGTTCTTATGACTTGGCTCTACTCAATGCTCGCTCCCATGAAGAGGTCAGTGAACATGTGGGTGTTGTAGCTACATGGTGAAGAAACAAGATGCTGCCCGACTGTTTTAAAAACTCACATCTGGGGTTTGTCTTCAAAAAACAGCAACCACCTGAGTTGTCAACTGGGTTCACGTGGAAGAAGCACATCAATCTGTGTGATCCAAGGATTATGAATCATAAAGGCATTGATAAAAGCCTTTACAGAAGGCTATCAATGACAGTGGAAGCCCCAAATCCATTCACAGGCTTGACACATGGATTAAGCCTCCAGTGAATCCCCTCTGACCATGGACTAGGGATGAGAATAGCTTGGCTATCATGCAGAGTGCAGTGGGCTTTTGTTTTGTTTGTATTTTTTCTGTATATGAAAAATAGAATGGGAAGAACTATAGAGATAGTGACTGGATTGATGGCATTTTGGGGGTTACAGGGGAGAAGTTGAGGGGGAGATGGAGAGCTAATGACAATGAGTACAAGAAAGAAGTCAATGTGCTGAAATTGTGGAGAGGACTGTATAGCTCTCTTTAATATGTTTGGATTGTATAATATTTTAAACATATGACAATGAAATTCTTTTTGCAAAAAAAAATGTCTAAAAACAAAAATATTGTATTGGGCAAATCTGCTGCAGAAGATCTCTGGGAAATGTTAAAAAGCAAAGATGTCACATTAAACAGTAAAGTGTGTCTTATTCCAGTCATAGTAGTTTCAATTGCCTCATATGCATGGGAATGCTGTACTGTGAATAAGGAAAACCCAAGAATTGATGCCATTGAATTGCACTGTTGATAAAAAAAATATTAAATATATCCTGGTGGTTTGTGGGTGCCATCAAGTCAGCTCTGACTCATGGCAACTCTGTGTATAACAGAACCAGAACTAACCATCCCCCAGGACTTCGGTTGTTCCCATGTTTGAGCTCATTATTGCAGCCACTGTGCCAAGGAGAACACATGCAAAGTACATGAGATGAAGTCTCACTATCATGGCCTCTACTTGAGAGCATTCTGGTTGTACTTCTTTCAAGACAGATTTGATTGTAATTTTGACAGTCCATTGCACTTTCCATAGTTTTTTGGCAGCACAGCTTTTCTTTGCCCTGCCTTCTTCGTTATCCAATTTTGACAAGTATACGAGGCAACTGAAAATGCCATGATTTGAGATAGGGGACTCCTCAAAGAAACCGCCTTGATTTTCAACACCTTAGCGAGGTCTTATGCAGATTTCCTCAATGCAATATGTCTTTGATCTCTTCACTGCTGTATCCATTAGTATGGATTGTGGATGCAAGCAAGATGGAATGCTCAAAAACTTGAATATTTTTCTCTATCATGATGTTACATATTGTTTCAGTTGTAAACATTTTGACTTTCTTTTCATTAAGTTATACAAAGAGTCATTATGAGCTTGGACCAACATGACAAGAATTAACAAAATATGCTAGGAGCTCTAAAAATACTATCTTCAATTATCAAAATAATTCTTCAAAGGATATATTATCCAACTTTCCAGATCAGTGATCAGCAACGTTTTGTTTTAAGTGAGCCATTTTTCTATTGTTTTTCACAAATTTGCTGGTGGGTCACATCACTTCTATTTTAAATTATGCATTATCTTAGAATACAGAAATAATAACACTACATAGGGAATAATCCAATATACATTAACTATAGAATTACAAATTTATTATCATCAAATCTATATCTACAACTTAAAAGAAATTATAAAATGTTGGCAGAAACGTAAACACCATGTAAATAAAATGAAACCCTATTTAATTAAGAACAATTTAATCATTTTAATGTGTGGCAGTCGTGCTTATGTTAATTTCATGATTGTGATACAGTGGTGGAGTCAAGCCTGTTAATCTGGTGATAGCCATTGAGTAGCCAATGAGGCCTCTGTGTGGGCATGGCTTTCTCCTGAGACTTCTGGGAAATCTCATGATATTTCCCTTGTGAAGATGAGAAGCTATCTCCCCAGGTGTTGACAGTTAGCTTCAGAGATGATTAATTCACGGACAAGACAAGATGGCAGCGTCCAAGAAGCTGGAGGAGCCGGCGGAGAGACCACACGGCTTTGCCCTGATGGAGCCAGACCTCTGAAGCTGAGGCGGCCACAAGGAAGCCTCTACCGGCTCATCTCGAAGAAGACAGCCAGGGAAGCCGGGTGCCGACGCTGTCTCCCCAAATCGCAAGCACCAGGGCGCAGCGATCGTGTCTACCGCCGGCCAGCACCGTGAATCGAAAGCACCCACTTTAATTCGTTGGCAAGAATACCTACCGATCATCTTAATTAAGAACTTTTTCCTGGGTCACTAAAATTTCCCCAGTGGGTCAGTAGGTGACCCGCGAGTCATAGGTTGCTGACCACTGCTCTAGATGAATAAAATGGGGGTCAGGCACACAATTTACAAGATGAAGAGCCAGTTAGACCCATGTCTGCTGAGTTTTCACTTTTTGGGACCCACTAAAAACATACTCTTAGGAAACGGGCTGAGCCTCAGGGGCATAGTGGTTGTGTGTGGGACAACCCACTGGGCTGGCAGTTGGCAGTTTAAATCCAGCAGCAGCTCTCCAGGAGCAAGGCTGGACCTTCTACTCCCACCAGGGGACAGTGATGCCCACAAAAAAAAAAATCAAGTCAAAATCTTCCCAATTTGGAAAATGCTTTTGCATATTGACATTACCTCAAAACCAAAGGAAATATACTTATTGCTACTGCTTTTCTTTAAATTATTTCTTGTGGGCATCACTGCCCTCTGGTGGGAGTAGGAGGCCCAGCCTTGCTCCTGGAGAGCTGCTGCTGGATATGAACCACTAACCCTGTGAGCCCCAGTCCCGCACTCATCCACTTGTCAGTAAAGCATCTCCAACTGACTGAGTCGATCGTCTTTCACTTCCATGGGGGAAATATGAGATTTCCCAGAATTCTCAGAGAAAGCCATGCCTACACAGAGGTCTTATTGGCTATCTCCAGATTGACAGGCTAGACTCCACCCCTACACTCTCAATCAAATTGGCACCTGAGTACATGACTGCCACAGAAACCATGATCTTAATGATAGAACAAGATATGAAGTACAGAAAGAAAAATTTGGAGGGGAGGGGAGGGGAATGAACAAAGACCCATGACTTTAAATCCAAAATTCTAACACATATGTATTTAGTGTCTTAGAAAAAGATAAAAGAACGGGAAAACAAACTAGAAAGTAAAGAAAAGTGATCCTCTAGGAAAGACCCCACTTTTAAATAAGTTTAACTTTCTCAGTGTTTTAATAGTTATGTTCACAAATTACACATAAAAATGGGAACTGTATACACATACGCTGAAAAGCATTTTGAGAAATGCTAAAGAGTAAAATAGACTTGTGGTATTGTGAATTTAGATTAGAGTAAATTAAACTCCTCTGTATTAAGAGCAAAGTGAATATTATTCCTCTTTTCATATATGTTTTAAATCTTCCTTTTAAATGAATTAAGATTCTAAACATAAGGTAAATATAATAAATCTCATTCTAATATGAAAGATATGCTACAAATATACATGTTGATCCATATTTTCAATAAAGCAAGTAAATTACTTAGAGTGCAGTCAAACATTAATTTATAAGTTGCCCTTCCTGTCACCTCTCTTGCTTATGCTGGTTACTGATAGTGGCAATGGCATTCCCACAGGCTTAAGCATTACAATCTGCTTCTACATGAGTAAAATACCGTACAAAGATGTGTGTAAGCTAAGCCCAGGAAGTGAAGCATTTGCCAGCACTGAAACATTGTGCTCTTGTTTATGCATAATGAAACAGACAGCCTTTGTCATACATATTTTTAACAAGTTAGTTTTAAATATAATCTATACTTCAAAGGAGAATAAACAGAGCATAAATTTAAAGTTGCTTTTTGCCTCATAACTTGGCTCTTGTATAAGAGATACTCTTAAAAACTACACAAATCCAACCCTGTGTAAACAATAACTTCCTGTTTTTCCAAATGTGGAAACCTAAAAGGCGCATACAACAGTAGTCTCAGACTAGATGATGTTCAAACTCAATGACTCTGTGAAGTCCATTTAGACTCTGACTTTCAGAGGAAGGCTAGAAACAACTACTTTAAACATATATGTCACAATAGCTAATTCTGCACAGTTAACTTAAATGCAGAACAAAAGAGTATTCAGAATAGCCTGAACAAAAGAACTTTTAAACTGAGGTCAGGAAATAATATTTTTTAAATGTTTAAAATATGTCTTTTGACATAGAATTCACGTATCATACAATTCAATAGCTCCATCATATTGAGAAAGTTATCATCAGCACAATCATCACCACAATCAGTTTCAGAACATTTTCTTCTAACACTCCCTGCCATGCCTTTAAGAAATTATTAATCCAGTTACTATCTCTATAAATTTACTTATCTTGGATTCCATATTCAGAAAAACATACCCCACAGAGTCTAAATAAAGCAGAGAAGAATCTCAATCAAAAAGAAAGAAGGAAATATTAAAAATTGAAACAAATTTAAAATGTGTCAAAAGGGAGACCAAATTATAAGGTGTTACATTTTAACCTAACGATATCTTCAATAATCCACTTTACAATGATCTTTGTCTGATAGCAAGATAATATACATCCTCAGTCACTGGATTCACTGGAGGTTTAGTCTCCGTGGGAACCCTGCAAATGGATTTAGGCTTCCACTCTCATCCACAGTCTTCTGCAAACCAGGTATGCAGAATTTAGGCTCTAACACTGTTCCCTCCTCTGGATCTAGATTTTATTAATTACAATTCATGGATCAGACAGTCTGATATGCTTCTTCTAAGTGGATTTAGCTGACATCTTACTTAGATGGTTGTCTGTTTATTTTTAATATTAAACAGATATGTTTATTAAATGTCATCTTAATCACATTGATTAGAAATTTTTTCCAATGTCCCCTTTGCCATTTTCCTATTCTCAGGAAAACAAAATAACTCTCTAATGTGTCTTTAGTCTTTACCATAATGCAGTCTCCAACAGCCTCATTTTTTTGTTTTTATCTTTGTTTTGAAGACTTGAAATAAAATAAACCAAAAGCCATCAAAGCAAAGATTTAAGAATTACAACTATTACAGTCACGTAGACTGAAAACATATGCTCTACTTTTTATAAAGTAAGCATTAGTAATTTACTTGATTACATAAGGAAGAAACTCTCAAGATGATAATTGACAAAATGAAGGACAAATGGGCACTCATCATTGTAGCAGTTGAGGGTTTTTTAACTTTAAATTGTTTTATTGGCAAAAAGCTCACATATCACACAATTCAATAGTTCAATCCTATTAAAAGGAGCTGTACAATCATTACCACAATCAATTTTAGACTATTTCTTCTGTCTTGTACTCCTTGCTATTAGCCTTCCACTTGCCCCTCTCCCCGTACACTTTCCCCCACATACTCCCTAAAAACTCTTAACTCTTATAATGTAGATATACCTTCACTTAAATCACTTTCATCTCAGGAGAATCATGCTGTAAGTCAAAGGCTAGCAATACCCTTACTTTAAAAATACTCTTGACGTGGAAAGAAGTCAAGGTAGAGAAGTCAGGGGACAGGCAAATATGACCAGAGATGAAGCATGGATGAATGTCCAGGAACAGGCTGCTCAGCTTGCTTCAGTCTACACTTTAAGCCAAGGTGGCTAAAATATTCTTAAGGCTCACAGAGTTCTAATCTAGATGTCTTACATAAGGATCACGTTAAATTTGGAACCAGATAGTAATTACGAGAGTGCATTTTCCTAGAGTGTCAACTGAAAGTCAAGATCCTATTTCTAGACATTTAATATGACCATGATGGTTAGGAGCCCTGATAACAATGTGGTTATGTCCTTGGGCTAGACCAACTGTAAGGTTGACAGTTTGAAACAGCTATTTGTAAGAGTTACAGCAGTCTTGGAAAACCACAGGCACCTGTCCTGTAGGGTCACTATGAGAGGGAATCAATTTGATGGCAGTGAGTTTGTTCTTTTGCTTTGTTTTGGGAGCTCTGGTAGTTGATTTCATGTGTCAACTTTGACATACTTAGATTCCCAATAATTTAGTCATACATTCGTGGAATTGCTAAGTAGGAGTTGAAAGATGAAAGAAAGTCATGTTGGTCAGTTTTTGTTTGCTTGCTTGTATTAAATGCCCAATAGTTAGAAGTTCAAGATTAGAAGTTCAATCCCTCCAGTCACTGCATGGGAAAAAGACAAGGCTAACTGGATCCATAAAGATTTAGAGCCTCTGAAACCATACATAAGGTGGCTATGAGTCTAAATCAACTGATGGCAAGTCTAGTCTAGTTGCTACCCATAACGTAAGGCAATATTTTTCAATTGGTAGTAAGCAAACCACCAATTGAAAGAAGAGTTTCATTAAGGTATGGTTTATTTCCAGATTACAATTCATTATTTTGACAAAAATTCACTCTTTTTTGCTGCACACTCTTTCCCTCACCAGATCTGTAGATCCTGTAATAAAAACTTGCAAATGTCTCCAACTTACCTCCAGACCTAGAGACTTTGGACTGACAGTCCCCACAATTCTAAAAGTCAATCTCAGCTATCTATCTATCTATCTATCTATCTATCTATCTATCTATCTATCTTCCATCCGTCTGTACATCCATCCACCTATCCATCACTGGTTCTATTCTCTAAAGAACCCTAAGACACTAACTATTGGGCATTTAATACAAGCAAGCAAACAAAAACTGACCAACATGACTTTCTTTCACCTTTTTATCTCTCCAGTTTAAGCAATGCTTAAGTGAAACTACTCATGATAATATTTCTTACAGATTTAGAAATTTGCAAAGATGGGAAAGGGATAGCATAGTGTGTTAGTCTAGGTAGACTAGTGTGTTAGTCTGGGTAGACGAGAGGAACAAGTTTCATAGACACACATGTGGATATAAGGAAAGGGTTTATATGCAAAAGAATGGAACACTGAGAAAGCATCCCAACCCAGTCCAGTTCAAAGTCATAAATCCGATATTAGCCCATATGCCCGATACCAGTCTATAATGCCTCTTTCCGACTCACGAAGTCACAGGTCAGTGAGCACAGAATCCTGGCACTGGCAGAAGTTCTCCCCATGGCTCCTCACTTCCAGGGCTCAGGGTTCATCAACAATATCCAGTGGTGGCAGAAGCAACTCATCGCTGGCAGGGGTCTCCACGTGGTCTCTCCACCTTCAGAGGTCTGGCTCCATCAGGGCCAAGCTGTGTGGCTTCTCCGGCTCCTCAGACACTGCCGTCTTGTCTTGTCCATCATTCATCATCTCTGAGACTAACTCTCAACAACTGGCGAGATAGCTTCTCATCTTCACGAGGGAAATATCGCGAGATTTCCCAGAAGTCTCAGGAGAAAGCCATGCCTGCACAGAGGCCTCATTGGCTACTCAATGGCTATCTCCAGATTAACAGGCTCGACTCCACCACTACATCTGAATCATGAAATTAACATAAGCACATAACTGCCACAACTAGAGAAAAAAATTCATAAAGACGCATATGTATATAAGAGAGAGGTTTATATACAAGAAGAATGGAACACTGAGAAAGCATCCCAACCCTGTCTAGTCCAAATCCATAAGTCTGTTATTAGCTCAAATGTCCAATACCAATCCGTAAGTCCTCTTCACTCATGAAGCACATGCAATTACGCCAAGACAATCACAGGCCAATGGATGCAGAGTCTTGTGTATCCAGTGGTGGTAGAAGCATCTCAGTGCTGGCAGGAGCCTCCACATGGCTTCTCCAGCTTCCAAGGTCTGGTTCCATCAGGGTAAGTCCATGTGGTTTCTCCTCCAGCTCCTCCAGGACTGTCAGTCTATCAGCATGTTGCCATGTTGTCTAGTCAGTAGAGTGTCTCCAAGTGACTGAGTCTATAGTTTATCACTTCCACGGGGAAATATTGTGAGATATCTGTCATTCTCCAGATTGACAGACTAGACTCCACCCCTACACTCCCAATCATGAAATTGACATGAGCACGTGACTGCCACACATAGAGAGGGAAAGAAAAGGAAAAGTGTAGATGGGGAGACAAAATAAACAAGTGAAAGGAATATTTGAAAAAACAGTATCAAGGAAGACTGCAGCAGACACGTCAGGCACTATTCTAAGCACTGCATTTGTGTTCTCTCATTTGATTGTACCAACAGCTTTAAGGTAGGTCCTATTTCATTAATGATAAAATTGAGTCTTAAAAAAGAACTTGCTGAAGAGTAAGTACTCTGTGGCCAAGCTGAATTTTAGACCCAGGTCTGCTTCCATAGCACATTCTTTCATACACTTGGTCACGGCTCTTGGACATCTGGAAACAATGGCATTTGTAAATGTACACAGTCTATGTGAAATATAAGGAAGAAAGATGGGTGTGGGGGATAAAAGAAACAGAAGAGAAGGGGATAACTAAGAGACAATGCCCAGAAAGATGCAAGACCTAAAATATGGAAGCAGAACTCTTGTGGCAAATGAACGACTTCCAAGCTTCTATCTCCAACCTCGGTGGTTCTCTTGAACTTCACTTATGAATCACTATATAGCAATCGAGGTATCTTTTCCTCGATTAAACAAAAATTAAATTCAGTTACATTTGACTAAGTTCAAAATCATGCAGACTCCATGTATTCACAGTAGAACTGTCTTAGTAGAATTTACATCAGCAAGCATCTTTTAGAAGGCTGTAGACAGGCGTTTCTTTCAATGTGCCTCTCAGAGATTTGACCCAGCAACCTTTTAGTTAGTGATTGAGTGCTTAACTTTTTTGCACTGCTCAACAAGCCTAGACTGTAATTCATCCTCAATATGTAGACTATATAGAAAATTCAATGCCATAAGTGTCATCCCCAAAAGCTCTTATCTCCTCCAGGTCTTCCTACCCCTTACACTATGCCAGACTGAAACTCTGGCATCATCTTTACCTCTTTCATCAGTTCTCACCTCACACACCTTATTCAAGGTGCACTGCTCTGCACTACCCATCTTCCAACCTTGTTTCCATGGCGGGCCCATCAACCCCCTGCTGCTATTACTGCCCTGTGTCCTCTAGCTCATCTCTGCTGGTAGCAATCCTAAAGGACAGAGTCGGTCTGCACCGTAGAATTGTTTGAGGCTGAAACCTTAATAGTCACCAGGATTTTTCTCTGGAGGGAAGGAGGGCAGGTTCAAATTGCCAACTTCCAATTCACAGCCTGGCACCTTACCATTGAGCTGCCGAGGTGCCTCACCATCCTCTTAGTTCTCCTCATAACCCACTATGAATCGGTATTCGTAGCACTCTTCCAGTTGGTATCCCTGTTTTCATCTTTCTCCTTATGGATTCCTGACAATTATTATGAAAACCTTCCTTATACATGTCCGTGGAGGCATGCCTTTGTGTTATTTTGAGTTCATCTTTAAAACACCACAATAAAATTAATCTTGCCATCTTCCCTGGTTTCCCAGTGTGCAGACAAGTTATATTCACACTGTACTGGAGTCTTCTAAAGAGTCCTGCTGGCATAGTTATTTACACATTGAGTTGATGACTGAAAGGTCAGCACCTTGAAACCTCCCGCCACTCCATGGGAGAAAGACAGGGCTGTCTAAAAGAACTGGAGGACAGGGGGAAAGAGTTGCTTAGGCCGGGGAGCTCAAGTAGAAAATGTTTGGAAATGAATGTGGCAATAGATGTACAAGTGTGCTTACTACGAAGGGTGTTTTGAATGTTATAAGAGCTGTAAGAGTCCCAAATAAAATCTATATAAAAAAAAGAGTTACCGTCTCAAAAATTCAGAGGCAGTTTTACCCTGACCGATAGGGTCAGTGTGCTTCATCAGTGACTCGGTGGCAATGAGATGGCGTTGGTAATCTTCTAAGTGTGCAATCCCACCCACGGCTGTCAAGTCTGTTCCGACTCAGAGTGCCTCCACAGAACACAGCAGGCCTGCTCCTTGGGATTTCTAGGCTGTAACTCGTTTGCAGGGCAACTGATAAGAAAGGCAGGTATGAATCACAAGTCTGTGGCCCTTAATCCTGCTTCCAGTCTGAAACTGAAACCACCTCCTTTGCTACATCAGTCCAGCATTATCAGAAGAAGCCAACCTCTTATACACACATCACGGGTTCAATAGGCGCAATTGTACATCGATAAGTATTATTTATTATAGTAAAGTTGTAGAGAGCATGAGACCGAGAGAAATAATACGAGTAAGACACATATCATGGTAGTATCTTCACCTCCACTGATGGGGGCCTTCCCTGTGGAGAGACAGCGAGTCAAGGAAGGAATTACATCAGGGAGGGCTGCGCAAGAGAAAGGTGGGGCAGGGCTTACTGTGCCCAAGCCTTATATATCCTTTGGTGGCATGTAAGGCCCCTAATTACAGGTGAGGACATATGTCACAGGAAAGGGTTGTACCATCACAGGAAGGGGATGAGTTAGGGGCGTACACATAACCCCCAGGGGCGGCACTAGGAGTATACATGTGACAAGAAGGCAGCCCTAGACTCAATATGGCATCCTGAAGCGGATCACCCTTGGGTGGGCTTGGCCTCTTTGCCTCCTACAAGGAAGTGCGCTATTGACATGCTTATCAGAAGGGAGTGGACCTGCTTTAGAGAGGGACAGGCCATACTGATTGGTATGGATAGCTAGTCACCCTAAGGAAGAATAGCTCCTGACCTACTGTGGTTAACCTCTAAGTGGATAGAGATAGTCTGAGTGTAGCAAGCAGCTTAAGTTTGGCATGTATTGGGGGAAATAACGTGGAAGAAATCTTTCTGATTCTCACACAGTATTTGCCCAGGAACAAAGTTCAGTGGGTTAGAAAAGAAGGAGAAAAGGAAACAAAAAACACAGGAAGTGGAATAGACAAGGGTACATTAAGGGGGTTGTAAGGGATGAGTTGAATCAGAATGTGTATGAAATACTGAATGTAAAATTACAATCTGCTCTGTTAACTACTTCTAAGTTACAATTAAAAATTATAATTTTTAGGGCTGAGCCCTGGTGGTGCAGGGGTTGTGTGCAGGACAGCAGCCCACAGGGTTGACAGGTCAAATCCAGCAGCAGCTCTCCAGGAGCAAGACTGGGTTTCCTACTCCCAGCAGGTCAGTGATGCCACAACAAAAAAAAAATTTAATTTTTCTTTAATGTGTACCAGAGCTGACAGACTCATATTTTCCCAAAGAGCAGTTGGTGAATTTGAACCACTGACTCTGTGGTTTGTGTATGTGCCAGGGTCGAACCAGGCAGCCCCCAGAACTGAGCAGTTCCCTGGACCAGGCAGCCCCTTGCACCCTCACCAAGAAAAAAATGAACAACCTGCTGAACTTTGTAAGTCCTTCTTCTGGCATTTCACAGAGCTTATCTCCCTGAAGGGCACAGCCCCTTCACAGAACTTATCTCTCAGGGCTGAGCACATATAGCCTCTTCCCCTAGTGTTCCAGGAGGCAGATCTGTGTTCTCACAAACTATACTCTGACTCAGACCCTGCAACCGCAACATCAGAAAGCCTCATCCCCTTATTGGTACATACGTTATTGGCTCAAACCCTATATGTGTCCCACTGCCTCACTGTCAGGGGCAGCTTCCCTGGCCTAACGCTCAGGTCTCGGGACCACCCAGGAGCTCAAGATGCTCCTGTCTGCCTGTCTGCCTCTCTCTCTCTCTGCTGTCCCTTCCCTTCCCCAAAGTCCTTCACTGCCGCCAATTAAGCATATCCTCTTAATCCCTAACTGAGCTCTGTCTCCTTCCTGCAGCTCCATCTCGACCTCTCAGTTTGCAGCCCAGTGCATAATCCACTGCAAAACCAGAGTTCCTTAATTGTTCAATAGCATCATAAAAAGTTTGAAATATTATCAAAATTACCAACATGTGACACAGAGACACTAAATAAGCACTCACTGGCAGAATAAGGGTGCTGATAGACTTGCTCGAAGCAAAATGGCCACATACTTTCAATTTTTCAAAACTCAGCATCCATGAAGCCCTATAAAGTGAAGGATGATAAAACAAGGCCTGCCTGTCCCTGTTTTTCAAACCCCCATAGCCCCCACCTCAAAGCCAAAACCAAACTCACTGACATAGGGTCCCTCTGACTCATAGGGACGCTATAGGACAGGGGAGACCTGCCCCTGTAGTTCCTGAGACAGCAACTCCTTCCAAAGAGGCACAAAATGAAGGCCAGACTCTTCAGGAAACCAATGAAATTTTTTCTCAGTCTATTGTTTACTGATATCTTCAAAACTATCTCCTAGTACTTCTCTATAAGAACCACACACACACTTACTTATTGCTATTCAGATCACCCCTACATGGGTTCCAGTGTAGTCTTAAATAGATTTTGAGTTCACTTATTTATGCTGCTAGGTTCACCTGATCCAGCTGCACACAAACTCTTACTTTCCCTTTAAAATTTAAGTCAGGGTAGTTTTAAGAAATAACCTGATATTTGTCAGAATGATCTAGTGCAATTTCCCTAATGAGCTATGAAAGTCTAAATTGCTTCCACCGTTGTTCACTTTTCATTTATAAATTAGGAGGTGAGGAGTCCATTAGTGGAGTCTGGTATTTAATTATTAATAAAATTAATTTATTGCCTGAGTTCAGTCCTCAGAAAAGGAAACTCACTGATCCTAACTTTCATAAATCCATCTTAAACAATTGTCCTTTAGAGTTAATCATGTCTGGAAATATGTTATATGCTTTTATTTTCATTTTTTTTAATTAACAGGGCAGCTACAGTGTAATGCACCCATGACAGGTTGCAAATTCAGTGCATCACAACAGAGGACCACTCTGTAAGATTGGCATCTACCACAGCCATTGCATAAAGAATTCTAATTCTTCCATGCTTACCACGTCCTACTACATATGAGTATTGGGTCTCTCCAATCCTTACAACAATGCTGGGTTCAAATAAAAAGAACAAACAAAAGGGGCTGAGCTCCGGTGGCATAGTGGTTGAGTGCAGGACTGCGGTCCACAGGGTTGGCGGTTCAAATCCAGCAGCAGCTCCCCAGGAGCAAGGCTGGGCCTCCTACTCCCACCAGAGGGCAGTGATATCTATTCTTCTCCCTGCCCCCCCCCAAAAAAAAAGAACAAACAAAAAGCAAGGAAATTGTGTTTTATGGGGAAGGAAGTGTGACCTAGATTTACTAATGTAGCTACTAAATGGTGGAGTTCAGAATTGGAACCAATGTGGACTGACTCTGAGACCAAAAATTCCACTCCAAACTCACTATCACAGAGTGTGTTAGTCCAAATATGCTAGAGAAACAGAGTCATAGACACTCATATGTTATAAGATAGAGGTTTATATACAAGAGCAATTTAATATCGAGAAAACATCCCAGACCTATCCAGATCAAGTCCATAAGTCCAATATTAACCCATATGTCCAATACCAATCTTTAAAGTCCTCTTCAGACTCACGAAACATATGCAATGATGCTGAATGCAGAAAGATCGCAAGCCAGTGGGTTGGAAGCCTTGTGGATGAGTGGTGTTGTGAACATCACTGGCAGGGGACTCCACATAGCTTCTCCAGCTTAGAGCTGTGTCTTGTCAGCTGCTACGTCTCCCAGGGTGTGAGCAGAGAGAGTGTGTCTCCCACCTTCCAGAGGAAAAAACATGAATTCGAAGAATCCTCAGAAGGTCATGCCCACACAGAGGCCTTATTGGCTATGACTTGATTGACAGACTAGTCTCCACCGCTTCACTATTAAGCCTCTTAAATCCTAAATTGACACCAGATTATGTAACTGCCACACAGAGTCAATGTCAACTGATAGGAATTTGATAGGATAGAGTGAAAATGCCCCTGCGATTTGTTGAGACTGTACCTCTTTGTTGGCTCTGACCCATAGGGGCCATATCACAACCGAACAAAACCCTGCATGGTCCTGCGCCAGCCTCACACCTGTCCCTATCTATGCCTGAGCCCACGGATCCAGCCTCTGTATCCAGCTCTCTTGTGAGGGCCTGTCTCTATTTTGTTACCCCTCCACTTAACCAAACACGCTGTCTTTTTCCAGGACTGTCTCTCCTGAAAATACACCCAAACTTTGTAAGATGATACCCTCTTTGCCTCGAAGGAGCACTCTGGCTTTATTTCTTCCAATGCAGATCAGTTACTCCTTTTAGCAGTCTTTAGCAGGACCTTCAATATCATTTTTCAGCACCACAATTCGAGTCCATAAATTCTTATAAGGTAGGCCCTGCTCAGCGCCCAACTTTCACATGCGTAAGATGTAATGGAGAGTATGATGGCTTGGGTGAGGCACACCTTAGTCTTCAAAATAACATCTTCAATCACACTCTTAAATGCTCCGTGCAGCACATTTACCTAATGCAAAACGTCTTTACATCTCCTCACTGCTGCTTTCATGATCATTGACTGTGGATCCAAACAAGACAAAATATCTCTTTACAGGAGTAGGTGGGCCCATCTTTCTTCCACAGTGTGCCTGGTGATTTCCAGCTTCTAACCTGGCAGCTAATAACCCTGTATGTAGCCACTACACCACCCGAGTTCCTAATCTAAGTCCAGGGCTCTCTTGTTCACATTGCTTCAATAAAAGATTGCTAGAGTAACAACTATAAACAAAAGAGAAGACACCCTCTATGCATAACAGAAGGGGGCCCGGGACTGGCACTGAATCTAAGCCTAATTGTTAGTGTCCTTGAAGTGAATCCCGGAGGGCACACATAGCTGCCATACTAAGGCTTATTCCATCTTACATCACACTGGCCAGACCATCAAAGGACCTTAATGAAAAATGAAAGCTCCCTGCCAGGCCGTGATTCTGACTCATAAAGATCCTCGAAGACAGAGGAGACCTGCACATCTTTATGTTTCTTCCTGTGGAACGACTAGTGGTTTGGGACTCCTGCTCTCGGGGTTAGCAGACCAACAGGTAAACTACAACACCAGAGTGCCTCCAAGGACCTTCGAAGTGCTCCTAATTCCCCCCAACCCCAGGAAGCACTTCAAGGGATTGTTCAAGCATTCCGTAAAACAGGAACATCTCATTTTTTAAAAAATGCTACAAACTTTCCAAGTAAGTAAAACATACTTTTCACTGAAAGGCACACCTCTAACTGAAATCTCAAGTACCATTTAAACCTCTTCTGGTGCATGAGAATCTTTATTTAAAATGTCAGTTTCAAGCGTTCTTCAGCCTTCTCTGTGTGATGCTAAATCTCATCTTTGTCATTTCCATAAGTCTCACTTACGAATATTTTAGTAATATATGACATGCATTAAAAACTCGCTCTGGGGCTGAGCCCCGGTGGCGTAGTGGTTGTGCGCGGGATTGCGGCCCACTGGGACGGAGGTTCAATTCCAGCAGTGGGGCTGGGCCTCCTACTCCCACCACTGGAGAGCAGTGATGCCCCCCCCCAAAAAAAACTCACTCTGAATCAAGTATTAGTCTAAGCACACAAGTATTCCTTATTCCAAAGCAACCCCATTGAGTTGATTATATGGTTACACATACCACACTGTGGGCACTGTGGCATGATATTCAAAGTCGCACAGCTCCTCAGCGTTCAGAGCGAACGAACCAGCCATCAGCAAGTGCTCTCCACTTAGGTCCGGATTGGAACCTTAAAAACTGCTTTTTGTCCAACAGAAAGATAGGGGGCATGGCCTTGCCTTTCACTTTTGCAATTTGCAATCATCTAATAAGCACACAGGAACATATGCCAAGCATCTAGAAAGGAATCATTCACAAAAAAGTGGACACTGATGAAAAAGAGGGACATCCTGATTACGAATTGGCTGCTAGCTGCAAGGTCAGCAGTACAAACCGTCTGCCACTCTGTGGGAAAGGAAAAACAAACAGGACTTTCTGCGCTCTTGGAAGCTCACGGGGCAGTTCTTCTTCATCTTAGAAGGTGGCTTGGAGTCAGCACCGACTGCACGGTGGTGAGTTTGTTCGCTTGCTTGTTTGCTTGTGGTGAAGGGCGCTGCTTAATGAAGGTGATTTGAAAAGAAGAAGAAATAGCTGAAGGGAAATGCGCTCCTTTGGGGAAATATCATAACCTAGGGGCCTAGAATACATCTAGATATACACCAAGGAGAGGGGTGGGGGTGGGGTGATGTTAATCTGGAGCTCAGAAGGGAGGTTGACCCAGAAGATGTGGAAAAATACAGGAAAGAGAACTTAAGGCGTAGGAAGTCCAGAGGAGAAGAAAGTCAGCTGAAATGGTCCCCACCACCACAGAGTGGGATGGCACAGGCAGAAAGGAGGAATAAGTAAAGCAGAATTGTCTTTTGTCTGTCTGCACAGCGCCATGGTGGTCAGCAAGAACCAGCGCCTTACAAAAGGTGGTTAAAAAAAAGGAGCTAAAAAGAACGTGGTTGATCCATTTTCTAAGAAAGATGGGTAGGATGTGAAAGCACCAGCTACGTTCAATATAGAAATATTAGGAAAGCACTAGTCCCCAGGACTCAAGGAACCAAAATTGCATCTGATGATCTCAAGGGTTCAGTTTTTGAAGTGAGCCTGCAGATCTGCAAAATGATGAGCTTGCCTTTAGAAAATTTAAGTAAGTTACTGAGGATGTTCAGGGCAAAAACTGCCTAACCAACTTCCACGGCATGGATCTTACATGGGACAAGATGACAGACCATGGGAAAAAATGGCAGACCATGATAGAAGCTCATGTTGATGGCAAGAACACCAATGGGTACCTACTTCATCTGTTCTGTGTTGGTTTTACTCAATAATCAGATTCGGAAGACCTCTTATGCTCAGCACCAGCAGGCCCACCAAATCCAAAAGAAAATGATGGAAATCATGACCCAAGAGGTGCAGACAAATGACTTGAAAGAAGTGATCAATGAATTGATTCCAGATAGTAGGGAAAGCTATAGAAAAGGCTTGCCAGTCTACTTATCCTCACCATGATGCGTTTGTCAGGAAAGTAAAATTGCTGAAAAAGGCCACGTTTGAATTGGAAAAACTCAGGGAGATTCATGGTGAAGGTGGTAGTTCTGGAAAAACTACTGGAGATGAGACCGTGCAAAAGTGGAACGAGCTGATAGCTGTGAGCTGCCAGTTCAAGAATCTGTTGAAAATTCAGACTGAATGTGGACAAATAAAAGGTCTTGTTGGGTAAAAAAAAAAAAAGTAAGGTAGACTTGGGGTGTGTTTGCGGGGGGTGGGGGGCAGTTGCCGGGGCTGAGGAGACGTAGTGGTACAAATGTACAAAAAACTGTGGAGGCAGTAAATTCAAGAGAGAGGAAGCGAGCAAACAGACGCATGCTTCAGAGGAAATAAGGGAAGTTAAGACTAACTTATGCCATGGAACTTGGCATAAGAGGCCATTGATACCTTTTGAGAGACAGAATTTGGCAGATGACAGAGGTCATATGGCATGTCAGTGAGTACAGACAGGACCATGCCACTCATGACGCTAGCAGTGAAAGGAAACTGTTACGGTGGAAGCCAGTCTGTCTTGTACATGCTGGGTCTCCAGCACCTAGAACGCTTCTTGGCATAATAGGTATTCAAACAATATACCGTATTTTTCAGGTCATAAGATGCAACCAGTTTTTAGAGCAGGAAAACAAGAAAAAAATTCTGAACCAAATAGGACCAGCATACTAGAATATTTATTAAAACTAAATATGAAAAAATATGGTAATATTTAACAGCATAAACTCACCAGTGGTGCTAAGAACCATCACCGCTTTCATAAACAAATGAGGGGAGGCATGCTATGTGCTAATCATGTGACCTGATTGATATTGAGCCTGGAGGAAGTGGGACTTCCCCCCACAAACAGCAATGCACATGCAAAGAGCATTGGACAGTAAGCGGGTGCATGGGATCATTAACAAATGTTCTGGGGTACCACACTTTCAGATCATAAGATACACCCTCCTCCCTTCCCACTTTTTTTTGGGGGGAAAGTGAGTCTTATGGTCTGACAAATACAGTAACTATGTTAAATATTGTTTCATCAATGGAATGCTGCTATCTGACCAAATCAATGAATCAATCAATGGTGACAGTACTAGTATTTGGGAGAATATGAAAGAATAATCTTGCTCTGACATGTAATTTGGGCATTAGGGCTAAAGTTCTTTTAGGACCTGGTTATATGATAAAGCCAGCCAGAGCAGTTCACATAATTATGCACAGTGAGGGCTGGAGGGCAGAGGTCTTGTCTAGATTGACATAAGACTTTGGGGCAGTGAGTGGAAGGCAAAGGGAATCATTTAGTCCAGACACTGGAATGGGGGAAAGAAACCCTGATTGTCTTAGCCTGCAAGGATTCTGAAAGTGAGACATTTCCCAGAGATAATGAAAACAGTTCCTGGACGGTTGTTGAGATGGGTCTCTCTACCTGGGGCCGGCCAGAAACAGGGAGTTAGAAAACCAAGAAGTAACCTGCAATAGCATAGAGCAGTGGTTCCTAATGTCCTGTCCTTTAATGCAGTTCCTAATGAGCTCATGTTGCGGTGAACCTCCCAACCATAGAATTCTTTTTGCTGCTACTTTGTAACTGTAACTTTGCTACTGTTATGAATTGGGCCACTCCTGTGAAAGGAGTCATGACCCACAGGTTAAGAACTGCTGTCAAAAAAATAATAATAATAAAAGGACTGCTGTCATAGAGATTCACGCAGCTTAAGGTTCTTGCACTCTGCATTAAATACTTTTGCTGTGTCCCACATGTAAAGTCTATGAAAAGTTCCAACCTAGGCAGGAGAGTATAAAGGACTCCGCCAGCACTTGGGCAGATGGGGGGTGGGGGAGAAGGGACAGCAGAGTAGGGGCAGCAGAAGCAGCCATAACAGGAGGAATTATCTGAGAATTAGTGATACAAAGCGATTTGCAGTCTCCCACCACAAAACCACCTTGAAGGCTTACGGTTTTGTTTTGGTTTGGGGATACAGACTTCTTTTGCAGACAGCATAGGGACAGATCTTTTATTCCTATTGTGTAGACTTGCATAGATATAAAAACTAATAGGGGAAACTCATACAGAACAAAAGAAAGAAGGCTCTAGCAGACTGCTACATCTTTCTCCTCTAGAAAGGCCGGTAGCTATGAACACTTGACCTGCATTCAGGAGCTGGGCACCTATTGTGCTACCAGAGTTCCTTAGCACAGACCTTTAAAATCCACTGCATGTGGTCCCAAAATGTCAGAGTAGAGCTGTTTCATAGGGTTTTCAGGCTGTAAATCTTTATGGAAGCAGAGAGAGAGAGGCTGCTCAGTCATTTTTCCAGTGACTTTCCAGCTATCAATTCAGTGTTAATCCATTGTATCACCAGAGCTCCATTAGCATAAACAATAAATTGTTAATGTCATTAGGTACCATCAAGTCAGTTCTGACACAGAGTGGCCTCTGTGTACAGCAGTTTGAAACACGGCTCCATCCTGCGCCGTCCTCACAATTACGGTTATGTGTGAGTACATTGTGTTAGCTGCTGTGTCAGCCTGTCTCATTGAGGGTCTTCCTCCTTTTCCCTGCTCGGCTGTACAAAGAATGTCGTGCTTTTCAGGGACTGTCTCTCCCAATAACATGCTCAAAGTACATGAGATAGAGTCTCCCGGTCCTTGAGTCTAAGAAGCATTCTGGTTGTACTTCTTCCAAGATAGAGTTGTTTGTTCATCTGGCAGTTCATGGCACTTTTAATACTGTTCACCAGCACCGTCATTCAAGTGCACCCATTGTTCTTGGACCTTCCCTTATTCAACGCCCAAGGTACACATGCATAAGAGGTGATTAAAGTACCATGGTTTGAGTTAGCTGTACCTTTTTTCTCAAAATGACACTCTTGCTTCTCAAAATTTTAGAGATGTCGAGCAGCAGATTTACCCACTGCCATGTGTCCTTTGATTTCTTGGCTGCTGATCTCATGATCGTTGACTGTGGGTCTCTGCCAGATGAAATCTTCACAGGTTTCAATCTTCTGTTTATCAACTGTCAATTGCCTTTTTTCTGTTTAACACAACATTATCCAGGTCTCCAATTGTGGATTTCGTTATTTTTCTTTACATTGAGTTGCAATCCACACTGAAGGCTGCATGCAGTCTTAGATCATGAAGAGCAAGTGTTTCAAGTCTTCTTCACATTTCAGCAAGCAAGGTTGTGTCATCTGCTGGTCGACGGCTAACAAGTCTTCCTCTGAGATCCCAATGCCACATTCCCCTGCATATGATCCAGTTTCCCAGAATATTTTTTCAGCAAACAGACTGAAAATATGTGGTAAAAAAAATATAGCCCTGACACACATTTCTTGATTTCAAACCATTCACTTCTATGCCAATACGTGCCTCTAAATGTGTACATTAAGTGTTCTAGCATTCTCATTCTTGTTAATATTATTCACAGCTTGATTTGATCAACACAGATGAAAGTCTTTGCAGTCAAGGAAATACGAGTGAAAAATCATTTTTGTATTTGCCTTCAGTCAAGATCCAACTGACATTAGCAATGATATCCCTGGTTTCACATCTTCTGAACCCGCCTGAATTTCTGGCAGCTCCTTGATGATGTACTGTTGCAACTAGTGTGGAGTGATCTTCAGTAAAGTTTTGCACTCGTGTGATATGAATGATATTGTGTGATAATTTTCACCATCTGTTGGGTACTCTTTTTTGGAATGGGTAAGACTATGGATCTATTCCAATTGATTGGTCAAATTCCTCATAGATGCTACTCATAGTGCTATTACTGCAAAATCAGATTGTTGAAATATTTCTATTGCTATACTATCAATTCCTAGACACTTCACTGATATGATTGAGGCATTCTGTGTAGCTTGGACTTCTTATTTTCATACCAGTGGGTCTTGATCATATGTTCCTTCTTGAGATAGTTGAATGTCAACTAGTTCCTTCATGACAGTGACTGTATTCCTTCCATCTTCCTTTGATGCTTCTCGCATCATTCATTGATGATGTACTGTCCATAGAAACTTTAAGTATTATAGGCTTAATTTCAAGGCTTTCAAGGCTTTCAAGGCTTAATTTTTTTCTGCAGTTCTTTCACATTGCTATTTACTGAGCTTGTTCTTTTCATTTTGCCAATCCCAGCTCTTGGCACAGTTCATTATAACACTTCATTTGGAAGAAATTCATTTGCAATGAAGGAGACATTGGCCTTGGAAAATTCTATCATGATATCTCCAGCTTTATTCCTATCACAAGACTATATTTCTCAACTACTAATTATAACAAGGTATGGAGAACCTTGAAAAGTATGCAAGTTCTACACTTATGCTCAAGTGAAACTTGTATATGAATCTAGAGATAGTTGTGGGATGACAAAACAAGGGGATCCTGTGTGATTTATAATTAGGAAAGGTGTGAGACAGGGTTGCAATCTCTTAGAAGGTTGTCATTTACTCAATCTATGACCTGAGTGTATCATCAGAGAAGCTGGATTATACGAAGAAGAATATAACCGCAGGATTGGAGGAAGGCTCATTAACAACCTATTATATGCAGATGACACAGCCTTACTGGCTGACAGTGAGGAGGACTTGAAATACTTGCTGAAGAAGATCAAGAATAAAATAGCAAAGGGTTAGTGAAGGAGGGAGTAACAGGGGGGAGGGGAAAAGATAAAAGCTGATGTCAAGGACTGAAGTAGAAAAGCAAGTGGTTCGAGAATGATGAGGACAGCAGGCATGCGAAGGTGCTTGGCACAATATATGGATGGATGGTGTTAAGCGATGTACGCACCCCCAGTAAAATGATTATAAATAAATAAGTATTTTAAAAAGAGAATTGTCACCTTCAGTATGGATTACAACTCAATGTAAAGAAGACCAAAAATCTCACAATTGGAACATTCAGTAGCATCTTGATAAAAGGAGAAAAGGTTGAAGTGGTCAAGCATTGTGTGTTTGGATTCACAATCAGCGCTCGTGGAAGCAGCAGTCAAGAAACCAAAAAACAGCTTACAGTGAGTCAATCTGCTGCACAAGACCACGTCAGAGTACTGCAGAGCAAGGGTGTCACTTTGAGGACTAAGGTGCGCCTGGTAGTTTCACTTGCATCATATGCATGTGAAAGTTGGATGTTGACTAAGAAAGATTTTAATTTTTCTGCTGCAGAAGAATACTGCAAGTATCATGGCCTGCTGAAAGGACAAACTTATCTGTCTTAGAAGGACAAGCAGAGTATTCCTTAGAGGCAAGAATGGCAAGATGTGGTCTTAGAGCTTGAAAGCATTTTGTCAGAAGAGACCAGTTCCTCGAGAAGGACAGAATGTTTTGTAAATAGAGGGGCCATCAAAAAGAGGAAGGTCCTCAAGGAGCTTGATTGACAGCATGGCTGCAACATGAACTCAAGCAATTGTGAGGCTGGGACAGGAACAGTGTTTTCTGCTTTGCATGGTTCTCTATGAGTGAGAACCAACACAATGAGACCTGGCAAAGACAACAATACTGGTTTCCAGCTTTTTTGTTCCAAACACTAATAATTACCAGTGTATCTTTATTGCATCCTTTATCATTTTCAGACTTTAGAAATTCATATACTTCTTCAGCTTCTTCATTACTAGTTTTAGTGGTTGGTGCATAAATTAAAATTATATCAACTATATTTAGACATTTAGATAGTATCCAGTCACAACGAGATATTGTACATCTTAGAATGTCTTTTTGATGATGAATTTGATATCATTTCTTTGTCATTCCTAACATGGTACTCATATGATTGTCTAGTGCAAAATGGCCAACCGCAGTCCATTTCAACCACTATTGCCTAGGAAATCAATTTTTACTCATTCCATCTAATTTTTTCACATTTATATATATATCCTCTATTTTTATATTAATGGAAGTGTACTATAAACACTTTTCTGCACCCAGAATTCTTGCGTATTTTCAAACATCCTTTTTTTCTTAACAATTTTTAAATTGTGAATTACATCATCATTTTTCTATGAGCAATTTAAACTTCTTATCACACCCACATCCAGAGCTTACTTTATCCCCCGCCTTCAATTTCTCTTCTTCCTAAGGATTACTGTCTGTCCTCTAATCCAAGTTAGTACCTATTAACCCCTTAGCTCATTGTTTAATTCTCCCTCACCCTTCCCCCTTAGCAATGTCTAAAATATCTTCCTTTTGGTGTGAAAATCTTTATCTTTGGTTTTTTTCCCCTTTATAAAGTAGTCTAATACAATATTTGTCCTTCTTTGTCTGATAAATTTCATTTCTCTAGACCAATCCATGCCATTAGGTGCTTCATTTTCTCATCATTGTATTTTCCGCAAGGCAGAAAATCCCACTGTGTGTCTGTAGCGTGATTTTTTTTATTCATTCCACCCTTGATGGGCATTTAGGTTCTTTAAGTCTTCTTCCAATTGTGAGCTGAGTAGCGATCAACATGGGTGTGCATGTGCAGTTCATGCTCCAACTATCGAGAATTGTTTTGTTTTGTTTTGTTTTTTGTTTTGTGCATCACTGACCTCAAGTGGTGGGAGTAGGAGGCCCAGCCTTTGCTCCGTGGAATCGAACCTCCATCTCAGTGGGCCGCAGTCCCGCGCACAACCACTACGCCACCGGGGCTCAGCCCTCAAGAACTGTATATAGTTGTTTCTTCTCATGTTGAGTCATGTCTCATCAGCAAACGCAGGTGCTGTGAATTCTACTTCATGCACATTATTATCATCAACTCTACTTTGAGAAGATACCCCTTCCACAGTGTGTTTTAAGTGCCTTTCAACTTTATGGACCCATTTTCCAACACCATATCTAATAATATTCCAATGCTACTGCTTAAGTTTTCAGTATATTTGAAAATGTTCTCCTACTCAGAAGACTTTTCCGTGGCTAATCTTTCAGAAATGTACAGCCCATCCTTTTTTTGTGGTCTCTTCTCAAGCTGGAAGCTATGCTAAAAAGTGCTTGCCTCGGCTAGCCCTGATAGTATTTGAAATATTGTCAACATCACAGCAACCAAAAAGCCACCACAATATGACAAAATTACAGATATGAAGATATGAAGATTCAAAGGAAAAACTAGGGCAGAACAAAAGGAAGAACCTAATTATAAAGAACAAGTAGAATGTAATTATGAAAATCCTAGAAGAATTACCCTGAGACTCAAAGGCTAGATGGAAAGGCCTTGAGAGTCAAAGGCCAGAGAAGAGGATGAGTTTTTTCTCCAAATGTTATTGAGATAGATTGGGAATTCAAGGAGAGATAGCAGGAAGCAAAGGTGCTCCTGGGAAGCTTGCCTGGAAGTGAGGGATCAGCCAGTGGGCTCACAGAGCATACAAAAAGTTCATACAATGATTTTAGAGAGGCTTTCAGTGGTCCAGGAGTGAGAGAGTTCTTGACATCCTGAAGAGCCAGAGAAAGTAAGCTTTCAGAAAATTAATCAGGGTGATTTTTTAAAGATTTGTTTTTCTTTCATTAGATAAATGTATTGCGAAAAAATAAGTGCATACAAAGTGTACTCCTGCTCGTATAATTTGCACAATTATGCATAGGGATAGATTCTTTTAAGCATTTTGAATATCCTCTAATAAAACATTTCAATAGATTTAATAATCTTGATTAAACTATAAAATTTTGCATCCTCTCTCCATCTGCAATTGATAGACATGAAAAAAGATGGAAGTTACTAGCCTATCTCTAATCAAAAGTTTACATTAATATTTTATAGACCATTTTATTGAGGCTCTTACATATATTTCAGCAGTCTATACACTGTCATATTAAGTGGATATGTACAAGTATTGCCATCAACAATTTCAAAACAACTTTCTCCTTGAACCTTTTGATATCAGTTCATTTTTTTTCCCTCCCTCCCCCACCCTGCCATTCCTGGGAAACCTTAGTGTATATTGTTATTTATACATGCTTTACACTGCCCCTTCTATCCCTTCATCTACAATCTACAATCCTGGCATTCATACCCCTCAAGGGGTTATTTCACCATTATTGCCATCAGTTTCCTCCCTACCCTTCCCCTACCCTCCTGCATTCATTATTCCCATTACTGCTCCTGAATTCTGTAAATTGAAAGCTCTTGTCTATACTGATGTAAGTACACCAGTCTAGCTGGATTTGTGAAGTAGAATTGAGATCATAATAGTGGGGGGAGGAAGTATTAAGAACCTACAGATTTGTTGTGTTTTGTTGGGACTGTACTGTTCCCTGGAGGTATCATCTCTTCTGTGTGGCCCTTCTGTCTTGAAATGTCCAATTATCCCTGTATGGGCCTGGGTCTCTACCTCTACTCCTTTACTTTATCGCAATGGGGTTCTTTATTTTTGAACATCTTATGCTGTTGACAGCATAAGACCATTGACACCTCATGATCACACAGACTGTTATGTTTCTTCCATGTGGGCTTTGTTGATTCCCTGCTAGATGACTGCTTTTTTCCCCCAGAAATATTTCTACTGATATTCATAAGGTTTTTAGTAGCTAACCCTTTGGAAGTGAACAGCCAATTCCTTCTTCATAATTGGTTCTTAGTCTGGAAACTTCACTGAAGCCTGTTCCCTTTGGGAGACGTTGCTGGTATTTAAAATACTGGTGGCATAACTTCTAGCATCACAGCAACATAAAAGCCACCAGAGTGCTACAAACAGACAGATGGAGTGGTGGCGTGAAAGCAGCTACCGAAAAAATAATGGAGATGCTGAACTGGGCATATTAGCTGCACAAGACCTCCTTAATCCTGAAGAACAAGGATGACACAAGGAGATGTAAGGTGCATTTATCCAATTCAGGACATTTTCAATCATTTCATATGCATGTGAATGTTGCACAATGAATAAGGAAGAAAACAGAAGAATTGACGACAGTTCAATTATGGTGTTGGTGACAAATATTGAGAGGGCTAATAGAAAAACAAATATATCTAGGAAGAAGTACAGACAGAATACTCTTTAGATGTAATGATGGTGAGACTTCATCTTATATATTTGAGACACATTATCAGGAGAAACGGATCTTGGAAAAGGACATCGTGCTTGGTAAGTAAGTCAATGAGAAAGAGATATAACCTCAAGAAGACAGACTGGCAGGGTATCAACAGTAGGATCAAGCAAAACAAAGTTGTGAGAATAGTACTGACCCAGGCAATGATATCTTAGAGGACTCAAGGGACCTAAGAAAAGCAGCAGCAGCAATAACACCTGAGAAGATTTTTTCTGTGGTTGTTTGACATAGAGTCACACATTCAAGCCAAGTACAGTCGTTCACTATTGTACCTGACAATAATCACTGGATAAAAGCACAACTCACCGCAGAAATCACGTCAAAAATTTAGAAATAGCTCTAAAGACATGTTCTAATCAAAAGGCACAATAATCCATATCAGTTATTTATTTCTTTGCTTGCTTGTTTTGAAGAGTGTTGATTTGTATCACTTCATACCATGATCCTTGGAGCCTTCCAAATAGATGGAAGAAATTTTGGAAATCATCTAGTCCAATTTCTCTTCTATAGGCTTTAGAAATCCATGACAGACACTACGATGTGCTTTTCTCCATTTCCCAGACTCCTTTGCAATACACCAAAAAAACAGCTGAACTCTGGCCAATATAACTTTGTTGGTAGTGGTATCAGGTACTTCCAGGTCTGGGCCTATCTTAGATAGAACAAAATCAGTCCCACTGCATCACTTAAACCCACTTGTGCTAATGACTAATGTTTGCAATTTTATATCTCGCAGCAACTAGAATCGATTAATTTTCAAGTTTCCTTTTAAATAACCTAGCAACTCAAAGAGTTGTCAATCACACTAAGAAAGGCCTGGGAGTTATTATCATTACCCACAAAGTGAAAGGATTAAAAAAGAAGAAACTTATTATTACAACAAAGCAGAACTTACTATCAAAACAAGTGCTTATCTAAACATTACCTTTAGAGATGTATAAAAATATATATTTTTAGAGCTATAACTTCAACCCCCCCCCAAACCAGGCAGTAAACAGAAGTCTTAAAACAACTCGGTGTGGGTGGCAAAGAAAGGAGGTTAAGTTTCTGCCTCTAGGATAGATAAGTGTAAACTTGAGTCAGCGGAGAGGTGATATGTGGTCAGGAAACTGGCACACATGCAAAAAGAGGGAAGCAAGGGAAGACTGTGGGAGGTTTGGGTTAACAGCAACTGAAGTAAATACCTTATATATACAGTCCTACAATAACTGAGATTCCAGAGTGGATGTGCGAGCAGTCATGTAGGTGGAACAGATGTGGGATGGAGTGGGAAGACGCCCATGAAGATATCAGTTTGGCAAAGGATATTTGTATATGTGTATTTACCTTTGCTGCAAATATATCCATGAATGCAGTAGAAGATCCAAAATGACATAACCAAGCACCTTGAGGAAATGAGTTGGTTTGACTGAGAGACTAGGACCATGGGCAGCATCACAGTTAATTAGCATATAAAAACTTAATTATGTAACTAAATAAGCCACAGTTTAATAGTGCTTCTGAGCTTCACTCATGACTTAGCCCCTAGAGTTCCATTTATCTGCTGCAATCCTGACAAACTTATCAATCGGGTTTGTTATCTCACAGAAATCAGATCTGGAAGCAAGGGCACAACAGCATTCTGATAGTGGAGATATGAGAATTTTTTTATAATATTTGGGGTGCATCACTGTCCTCTGGTGGTCGTGGAAGCTACCCAGCCTTGCTCCCGAGAGCGGCTGCTGGATTTGATCCCCCAAGTCCCTGGGCTGCAGTCCCGCACTCAACCTCTACGCCACCGGGGCTCAGCCCCATGAGAGAAATTTTTAGAGGCAAAATACTTGAACCAAAATCATAGAGGAGTGCCCACTTTTAAGGAAAGACTCAGCCCCACTGTTCCTTAGAAGCCTGAAGACATCCTTTCCAGACGAGCTCAGCCCAGGGTCCATGCTAACAACGGTAACTTGATGTCCTCAAGGAGCCTTTGAAAGTTTAAAGAATTGCACAAGACTTAAAGGGCTATCCAAAAGAGTTTCACAGTTTAAAAGACATACTGGGGCTGAGCCCTGGTGGTGTAACTGGTTGAGTACGGGACTGTGGCCCGCGGGTTTGGCGGTTCAAATGCAGCGGCGGCTCTCAGGAGCAGCTGGGTAGCTCCCACAACCACCAGAAGGCGGTGATGCCCCCCCACACACACAAAAAAGACATACTTAGGCATTTGAAACACTCATGTGTGAAGACCACCAGAGTTCGCTAAAACGGCAACTAACGAACGGTGCTTCAAAGGTGACATGCACAAGGTTTGACAGAGAAGGTGCAGACCCTCCAACACCGTTTAGGGCGCCAAGATCCAGCATGAAGCAGACCAGGTTTCCATAAAAGCCAAAACAAAATCCCAACTCCAACTCAGGAAGGACTTTAGTAGTCACACAATCCAGCCACTTGACACACCTGTGGATCATGGGCCTTTATTGATTGCACTGTAAGGGAGGAACTCCATAGGGCCCGTGCCCCTGTTTTAAGGAGCCCCGGTTCAACCACACCTCCCACAATTCTCCCTTGGGCACACTCAGAAAGTCTCCAAACTTTCCAAGTCCACCCAGGGGATCCACAGACCCGAGGCGCTTACCTGCAGAAAGCAGTGTCCCACTGGCGTGTGCTCCGCAAGGGTAACGTTGTACACCTGCTTCGGGAACACGGGCTCGTTGTCATTCACATCATCCACAGTGATGCTCACGAGGCAGGTGGCAGTGAGCGGAGGCTCTCCGAGGTCCTGAGCCACAACTTTCAACTCTACCCTTTCCTGGACCTCCCTGTCTAGAGTCCGCAGAGTGCTGATAACACCACTCTCGGGATCAATGGTGAAGTACGGCCCGCACCCCACGGAGGCCGACAAACCCCCCGGGGTGCAGCGAACTAGGGGCTGGACCAACGCATAACGCAGCTGGGCGCTGTCCGTGCCAGGCTCATCCGCATCTGACGCACTGACCCCCAGGACCACGGTGCCAGGGGCCGCGGCCTCCGAAACCGAGGCTTGATAGTGCTCCTGGCTGCACAGTGGCGGTTGGTCGTTGAGGTCGGCGACCCGAAGCAACAATATCTCCTCGGTGCTCAACGGGGGGGACCCTGCATCCTGGGCCACCAATCGCAACTCATAGAGGTCGCGCTTCTCCCTGTCCAGGTGCCCCTGGACATAAAGAAAAAATATCCCAGGGGGACCTCCAGGGCGTAGCGCAAAGGCTCCCTCCCCACCCTCCAAGGACAGAGAGATGTCCCCTCCTCCTCCTGGGCCTATGCTAACTTCCCCGGCGGCAGCAGCCTCGTCTCCTTTCTCCTGGACCCCATCAGCGTCGGACACGGAGACTCGAGCCACGTAGTCCCCCGGCCTGGCGCCTTCGGAGACGCGGGCGGCGCCGTCTTCGGTGAGGAAGAGCAGGTGGATGGCAGGTCGGTTGTCATTCACGTCCAGCACATCAATGGACACGCGCACGGTGGCCACCTCGGGCTCGGCCCCTCCGTCCCGGGCCTCGATCACCAGCTGGTGCCAGGCCTGCGCCTCTCGGTCCAGCGGCCTCCGCACGCGCACGGTCCCGCTCAGTTCGTCCACGGCGAAGAAGGCCGCGTCGTCCAGGGGCTCGCCGCGGGGCCCGGGCGCGGGGCGCGCGCGGAGGCGGTAGCGGACTTGGCCATTGGGCCCCAGGTCGCGGTCCGTGGCGCGCACGCGGCAGACCTCGGCGCCCGGCGGGGCGTCCTCGCGCACGGCCGCGCGGTACTCGGCGCGCTCGAACACCGGCGGGTTGTCGTTCTCGTCCAGCACGTGCAGCTCCACCCGCAGGCGGCCGGTGCGCGGAGGGCGGCCGCCGTCCCACGCCTCAATCTGCAGCTCGTGCGCCGCTGCGGCCTCCCGGTCCAGGCGCCGCAGCAGCACCAGGTCCAAGAGCTCCGGGGGCGACGAGGAGCCCGGCAGAGGAGGCGGCGCCATCCCGTAGCGCAGCTGGAAGAATGGACCGCCGGGGTCCGCGAGCGAGTCGGACGCTTGCCGCAGGGTGTAACCCTGGGTCCCGAACAGGCCGGCGTCGGGGTCGTGGGCGCCAGGCAGGCGGAAGGCAGTCCCCGGCGGGCTCCGCTCGGAAACATCGAGGCGCAGGGAGGCCTGCGGAAAGCGCGGCGAGTGGTCGTTCACGTCGTTGACGCGGATCTCCACCTGCACCACGGCGCCCCGCAGCGTGGCGGCCACGAAGCCGTAGTGGTCCCGCTGCTCGCGGTCCAGGCGCCTGGCCGTGCGGATGATGCCGGTGTCCGGGTGCACGTGGAAGGCGTCCAGCAGCGGGGAGTCCGCGGAGTCCTCGGACAGGAAGAAGCCGCCCCCCTCCTGCTGCTGCTCCGCGGGCAGCCCGGCGCGGATGTCGCCCACCAGAGTGTCGGGGGGCAGCCCCTCATCCACCGAGAGGCTGAGGTTGAACACTTGGCCCGACGAGCCCGAGGCTGCCCACAGCCACGCGTGCACCAAGAGCCCGAGCAGCCGGCCGGGCGCCCCTCTCCTCCCCGGGAGCACGAGGGGCTGCCCGGAGGCGCCCCCCGGCCGCTGCCGCACTTCAGCCATCCGCGACCCCAAAGCGCTCTGGTCTCCGCCAGCTCCCGGAGCTGACAGCTTGGAGGCAGGGGACAGAAGAATCCAGGGGGTGGGCGTCACCGACGAAAAGACGTGGCTTTCAGCTCTCCAGGAGCAAGACTGGGCACCAGGGCAGTGGTGACCCCCCCCCCCACACACACACACACAAAAAGAGTTGGTTTGGCAAACCACCCGTGGCACCCAGTAGTGCCCGAGGTCACATCTGCAGCCTCGGGAAAGTCCTGGGTCCGCAGCTCCCGCCGGGCGCGAGTCGGGACCGCGGGCGCCGCGGCAGGCACCTTTTCAGCCTGTCTTTCTTGCGGCCGCCCTCGTCTGTTTCTCTCTCCTTTGACTCCTGGCACATCAGTCCCCGGGTCTGCGAGGCTGGCGGTTTCCCGGTGGCCACGTCAGGTGCATTATTATTACGTTGCTGTGGTTGTTGCTGCTGCTGCCCCGCAGGAGGAGATGGTTGAAAGCGCGCCAGCGCGCAGCCGGAGGACCGGAGTCCCGCCCGGGCAGGGGATGGAGTGGGGCGGGGAGCGGGAGAGGGCTGGGCGCTGGCCCCAGGGGAGGGGGGAGGGAGGAGAGAAGGGGGAGCCGCGGCTGCGCTCCGAGCGCGAATGTTCCCCGCGGCGTCTTGGGGCGCCAGGACCACGCGGCTCCTTGTCCCCCCTCCTCCGCTCCCGCCGCCTCCCCTCCCCACGCCCGGTGACGCGGCGGACACGAGGGCAAAGTCCCACCTGCGAGCCCCGGCTCTGCAGCAGGGCGCTTTTCCGCTCGGGCCTGGTACTCCGGAGCCTGGAGCCCTCTCCCCTCCCCCCCCCACCCCCCGCCCCGGCCAGAGGAAAGGCGCGGGGGAGTGGCGCAGCCCAGCCTCTGCCCCGCCTGGAAACGACCAGAGTGGCTGGGGCGTGGGGAGCAAGCAGCCTCTCCACGCCCTCCGGTTCCTGCGTCCCCCGGACGGCTCTTGCAGCGGGTCTGATACTTGGCACCCGTTGAGCAGAGAGAGTGGGGGTTATAATCACTTTGGGGAGCCAGACTCGTGCTCTCCATTTGCCAAGAGAGACTGGTCCCCAGCGGAAGGACAGATGGAGTTAAATGTCCTGGGGCCTGGATGACGGCAGAGGGCAAGGCAGAACTTGGGGGGAACCTTTCTCCTGAAACCCAGGCAATCTGTGACACACACGTTGCCAACCACGCTTACTATGCCGAGCTATTACCGTGCCGCGCGCTGCGCGAGCGTCCGCGCACTCCCCTTTGCTGCGGGGAATGGCGGTAATAGATTGGGCGTGCAAACCTTTTTTTAAGCATTCAGCACCATCACAACACTCTCGGGATGTTTTAAGATGCTGATTAATGGGTAGAAAGACTGGGAAATCTGAGGGGGAACAGACCACCTTCCTGAGTTCCATCACAGCTTCTAAACAAAGAAGTTTGCAAGCAAGACTCTTAGTGTAGGCGCTTTCCAAACTAGTGTGTCTCAGGCCACAGGAAATGCCTGAGACCCAGGTCTCCCTTCGATTATCCATTGCAATCTGTAGATATTGATAAATGGTCTCTAATAAAGAATAGCTGCTCACTTAAGAATTGCTGGCCATATTTAGCAAATGTTTTCTGCAATTTTGCATTTAGTCTAGAGAAAAGAATTAATTTCCCAGCTACTGTTCCTCTCCTACTGGGAGTACCCAAAGACCTGTACAGGGCTTCCATGCAGCAAAGGTATGACCTTTTTTAATACATGATGGGTGTATGTGCAATTGCGAATCCACAGTGAAGCCCTCACCTGTACCTCTGACAAAATATTAATAAAATATTTATTTGTAGCAGACATATTGCTTGTAAATTGAGGCATTATTAAAACAAATCTAGCTTCTATTCACTAATGACGCTTCGTTACTAAATTTTAAGAGATTTCTAGCACTTTAACTAAACTCACCCTAACTAACCCACCCCCCTTCCACCTTCTTCCCCTCATAAATAAATCTCATTCAAGTGCTCAGATTGGAGTGTGTAAATGCCAAGCTAAACCATGCTATCCTCTGTCACCCTTATCTTCCACCCCATTCCTGCTCCAGCTTAGCACATGGGAATGCATTTTCTTTACATTAGGAATTTTGAACTCTTCTAGGGAGTGCAAAACTCTGGCTTTCTTGCCTTTCTGACCTCATCACATACCATCCAGCCACACTGCTTCTTTGTGTTCTTGGTGCCTCTGTCATTGGGAAGTCTTTTTCTTCTGCTCTGTTGAGCTCTGCCCGGCTCTTTGTCTTTCACACCCCCAACTCCAATACCAACTCTAGAGGGAGGCCTTTTCCGGTCATACTAGCAAACATAACATTTCCAGCACAAGCCCCTGCATGGCATTTTATTCACAACACTGGAAACTCACACTCACTGCCATCAGAGACCCTATGGAACAGGGTAGAAGGCCCAGGTGGCTTTCTGAGACTAACTCTAAAGAGTAGCAAACACCATCACCTAGCTGATTGTTTCTAACTGCCGACCTGGAGGGTCAAAGCCCGTGCCTAGCCCACTCTGCCAGAAGTGCTCCTTTTCACAACACTGATCCGTACTGAAAGGAGTTTGTAAATTCCTATATGAGATTATTGTGAGATCAGACCTCCTCACGCGCTTTAAGCAATACTGTTTACCCAGCCCACAGGACAGCATTATCTCACCAGGAGCCCTGGAGACACAGTGCGTATGCCCTCAACTTCTCGAGGATGAACGGCTGTGGTTCCAAAGACCACCCACAGGAGAAAGATGTGGCAGTTTCCTCCTGGGAAGATTACGATATTGGAAGACCTTTGGGGTGATGCTTCTCTGCTATATAGGGCCACTATGGGTACAGTCAACTTGGCATGAGTTGGTTGGATGGGTGTTGGTTGACTCAATGAGTCCATAAAAGATGGGCTTGAAGTCATAACTCAGAACTAATTCATCATAAAATTAATTATAGCCTAGCAGTCTTACTCAATCTAGTCCTTCCAAGGGAGCTGTGGTGGCTTAGTGATTATTAGATAGGCTTCAACCCACACAAAAAATCCAGCAGCTTCTCATGGGGAAGACTAAGCTGTCGACTTTCATAAACAGCTAGTCTGAAAAACTCACAGGGCAGTCGCACCCTGTCCTAGACGGTTACTATGAGCGGTATTTGACTTCATGGCAGTTAAGTAAAGGACTCTGGAATTGTCAACTGACTACAAAATATTTTACTATCAAATATTTACTTGAGTCTAAAATAAAGGGGAAAAGCAGCTAATCTTGCTGCATCATTCCCTGACGCATTCTTTGTAAACACAAATTTAGAAGCGAATGAAGAATCAGCAAGTGGAACTTTAAACTATCATTCCCCCAATTGTTTTGTTTTTTAAGATCATCTTATTGGGGGGGTTCTTACAGCTCTTATAACTATCCATATATCTTGTATCAAGTGTATTTATACATGTTGCCATCATTGTTTTCTTTTTTTATTAAATCATTTTATTGGGGGCTCGTACATCGCTTTTCACAATACATAAATAAACATACTGTGCCAGGCACCTTCACATGTCCGCTGCTATTATCGTTCTCCAATCATCCGCCTTTTCCCCTGAGCCCCTAGTATTGGCTTTTCCATCCCTTCCCCTCTTCCCCTGCTCTCTCCTTCCCACCAACCCTCAATACTTTATAAATTATTGTTGTTCTGTCATATCTTAAACTGCCCAACCTCTCCCCCAACCCACTCCCCTGTTGCCCATCCTTCAAATAGGAGCTTATGTGTATATCCTTGCAGCTCGGTCCGTCTCTCTAGGTATTTACTTTCTACTTAGCCCTTGGTATCAGCTCCTCCCTCCCACCCCCAACCCCACCCCACCATGACCCCTTGGTAAATTTTTCATATTTTACCTCAACCACTGTCTCCCTTACCCCACAGTTGCTGTTATTTATCCCCCTGGGGGAGGGGGTGTGGTTATGTGTCCATCAATCATTGTGATTGGTTCCCCCTTCCTCCCCTTCTTTCCCCACGTTCCCCCTACCCACCTGGTATCACTACTCCCATTCCTCATCCTGGTTTCCCTGTGTGGTGAGCTCTTATCTCTTACCTGTACCTGTGCCCCTTTGTTTTTGTGCTTCAGGATTCAAACATGTATAATCCAAGGTCTCCTGCCCACTTCACACTGCCCGTCCCTAGACAGCCCTCTAGAGGGTTGTTTGATGGAGCAAAAGAGTTTGGGCATCTAAAAATATGCATAAAATCATTTTAGGTAGAACTGGAGTTAACATTCAGCCAGAAGAAAATGTCAAGAGTCCAAATCTTTTGAAGCAGGCATCGTGGTGTAACTTCGGAGCCAGGCAATCTTGGTTCTGTTTTATGGTTTGGGGGACGTTTAAAAATCTTGTTCAGCCCTGTGTTAAAGTCTCTGGGTGGAGTCAATGCCTTTGATAGAACCACAGAAAAGCAGAAGAATGGAAGAGCATTTGTAATACTGACATCCAACACATGACTTTCATAGAGAATGGATTAAAGCAGTAAATTCAGTTCACTAAATTTCTTGGGCAGTACAAACAGTCTTCAATTACTAGGCCAAAAGTCAGCAGTTTGAACCAACATGGAAACTTCTTGATAGACTGGTCTGGTGAAAATTTGCAGTCTTGAAACCCATATGGAGCAATTAATCTTTTCACATATGGAATTGTCATGAGTGGAAATGCACTCACTAACAACAAGACCTCCTGTTAAGCCTCCTCTCAATCAGAGACAGTAATCCCTAATTGACAGGGATATTCTGAGTCTTAACTGAGATCATGTGTATAAATTAGAAAATAGGAGGCGTCCACTAAATTTTATTTCTCTTAACTGTCTCTTACTGTTAATGTGATTAGCTGTTTTAGGGATGAGTTATTTGGGGATTCTCGATAATACCAAGTCTTCTGCTTAACTCCCCTCAGGATGTATGAAGTGCGCACTCTCAGGTAGAAAAATTACCTTTTTCAGAAGAACCAGGGCAGATCATCAATGGGACTTACCTGTTTTTAAAGTATGGGAAGTCCATCTTCAAAAACATAAAGAAAACAAAACAATAGGGGGCAGGGGAGGAGGGACAAGTGAGACATGGTGAAGCAAGACACTGGGGAGATGACAAGCATTAATGTGGGTATGAGAGCAAGAGGACGCTTTCTGCTCACAACTGAGCCAATATGCAACATCACAATGAGCAGAGAAAACATTGAAATCAAGAATTTCATTTTCCTTGGAAGTACAATCAACACCTGATGGAAGCATCAGTCAAGAAATCAAACAGCTGTTCCCAAAGACCTCTTTAAAGTGTTAAAAAAGTAAATATGGTCTGCAAAGACTAAGATGTGCCTGATTCTTACATGTGTGTGGAATATGGGCAATGTGTTAGTGTGGGTAGACTAGAGGAACAAATTCATAAACACACACACATATATATATATGTATGTGTACATATATAGAAAAACTTTATATACAAGAGCAATTGAATATTGAGAAAATGTCCCAGCCCAGTCCAGACCAAATCCATAAGTCCAATATTAGCCCATATGTCCAATACCAATCCATAAAGTCCTCTTTAGACTCACAAAACATATGCAATGCTGCTGAATGCAAGAAGACCACAGGCCACTGGGTGGGAAGTCTTTGGATTCAGTGGCTTTGTAAGCATCTCAGTTCAGTGCTCTCCATGTGGCCCCTTCAACTCCAAGACTCGGCACAGCTCCATGTGTCTTATCAGCTGCTATGTCTCCTAGGGAGTGGGCATGTATCCCACCTTCAGTGAGCTATTTCTATCCTTAGTGCCTCCAAATGAGGTCATCAAGCTGCGACCTGATTAACAGGCTAACCTCCACCCTTCATTCTTAAGTCTCAAATTGACATCAGATTATGGAACTACAGGCAGTAAATATTGGTGTTGGTGTAATAGGATACTGTTGTTGCTTTCATTTCTTGAGATGAACTGTGTAATATATATACAATATATTTCTTTATTGGCACTTACTCTACATAGCACATAATTCAGCAGTTCAATCAAATCAAGAAGAGTTGTACAATCATTACCCCAGTTCACTGTAGAACACGTTCTCTTTCTCCCCCCGCCCCACATGGGTGTGTAATCACCATCAGTTCTAATGCTCACTCGCCTCTCCCACTCACTTCCCCTCCCTATCACCCACCTCCTACCTCTACCTCCCCTACAAACCCTTATATCAGTTCTTATCTCTATACAACTCAGTATGTTCCTTAAAAAAAAAAAATCCCTCCATATTCCTTACCTGGCAAACCTAAATTGTGATTTGATAGACTTAAAAAGGGAGAGAAGGAAGAGTTGAATTCAAATGGACTTGCAGTCTTTTTTTTCTTTTTGACTTGCAGTCTTTAGTGACAAACAAATTTATCTCAAACTAGAAGAATATAAGGTTGGTGTAGAATATTAAATGTGCCATTGACTTACAGCAGAATGCAAAGCAGTGGAGGATGGGGTATAGCCAAAATGCTCTTTAGAAATCAAGAATAACATGACTTTGTCATAATTTGGACATGTTATTAAAAAGGACTAGTCCCTAGAGAAGTACATTATGCTTGATAAAGCAGGGCATCAGAGAAAAGCGAAAGACCCTTAAAGAGATGAATTGGCACAGTGACTCCAACAATGAGCTCAAACAGAGGAACGATTAATTTTGAGAATGGTGCAAGACCAGGAAGTGTTTGATTCTGTTGTACATAGGATCGCTGTGAATCAGATCCCTGGGTGGCAACACCAACAATGGAGTGCCTCACATTTGAAGATTGTAGCATGAATTACCCCGAAACAAAACCCCTGACTAACATAATTCCTGACGATTTTCCCAAACTCCCCTTCTATCTCCTAACTTCCTTATCTCCTCCATAACTATTGGTAGTAAACACATTTCTCCCATTATGCCCATCAGGCTTCCTTGGTCTTTGAAGATGAGTCAAACCTACTCAAATCCAGAGAACCCCTAAATTTGGTTTCTCTGTTTTGTGCCCATCACCCCGTCATACCTTTCCTAAATTTAGATGAATGGGCCCAGTCAGCACCCTGTTTTCCAAATTCTTTCATCAACCTTCCCCACTTTTCTCTGAATCTTTTTAAATTTTTTTCTAAGTTGCATAAGATGGAACCCATACCCCCCATCATTTTCTCACAGGGCCGATGCATTGCCAGACCTAGGAAGCTGACTGGCTTCTTCAATCAGAAGGGGAATTCAAGTCCAACAGGTTCTTCACAAGTGGATGGTGGAACAGGTGTGACACCCATTTCAATGAAGAAAGCAACACCCTCTGGGTTGATAATTATTCAGTGCAGAAGGTAATTTATCTGCAAACATTCAACGAGTTTGTTAGAATATTCATGCATTTGTGTAAGCAGCATGAAGGATATAGCTAGGGAAGGAAAAGATAAATAGCATTTAATCCTGCTCATTTTTCCCCCTAACAGTAATTGCTTTGGGTGTAAAGCAAGGGAAGCCAATCCATTTCCTGTGAAAAACCAAAGTTCACAGAAATATATGTGTATGCTATATGCATATAATATATGTTATAATAATTCCAGGCAGTATAAAGCAAAGGAAATATCCAGGATCTTGCCAATCCCACAAGTATTCAGTGAGAAAAACACCTGGATTCTCCCCAAGCCACAGCTGTTCAGTTGGAAAATGCCTGGATCCCATTGAATCCCAGCAGTCAGGGAAAAGAGCCACATCCGGACCAGTTGGTCTACTCAGTATGACATGCACACATGAATTCTATTTGATCAAGACACAGTTACTTTGAAAATAAATAGATTCTGCTGGATTCAAGCATGGTTCATGAGTAGTGCACGAAGATGGGGAAGTGCCGGGTATAGATCCTAACTGTGACAAAATTCCTGGAATCATCAGACAGTTGGTAAGAAATCTTATGCCACAGATTTTTGGCTCTGTGGAGATCTAATTTTTTGTGTTTGGGTGTTTTTTGTTGTTTTGTTTTGTTTTTTGCGTGGAACATATGTGGATCTGGTGAAGCAGTTCTTTGATTACATCTGCCTGGATCACACTGGGTTGGGCTGCTTCCGCCCTAGTTATCTAGAACCAGCAGTGTATCTGTATAATGAAGAATTGATCCAGACCTCAAACTTGTTTTTTCTGATGTCTTAATCATAGACATAGTGGAAATGTCCCAGGCCTTCCAGTTTCTGGTCAGATGTGAACAGGAGGAAGGGAGACACTGTTACTTCATAATTACAATTTATATTTCCTATCTTTAAAAAAGAGATATGGTTTCTTTTGTGACTATTATTATTTTAGAAATCCATGACAGAATTGTTGTGTCTTTGTATGAGTCAGAATTGACTGGCTGGCCATGAGCTAGCACTGTAGCTAGCTTGACAATTAGACGTATAGTCTCCTATACCATATGTTTTGAATCTTTGTATTTCAGATTTACCTGCAATAAGGACTGAAGGGGTTTATTCGGATTGTTAGACATCAAAGCATTGATTCTGACTCATAGGGACCTCACTGCTCCAGATAGCAATTAAATCGCAGGAGCGCTTGGTTTACTTACCAAGGTGCATTCAGTTAAAGAATCATAGCCTGACAATCTCATGGTGACTGTTCTGAAGCCGATTGCCAAGCTACCTTCCAACGTGTCTCTGGGTGAGTTGGAACTGCCAGTCTTTCAACTAGTAGTTGAGAATTTAAGCATTATGACCCTCAGGTTCCTCTAGAGTTTGGGGTTTTCTGTTTTAATAATTTTTAAGAATTCAATCAGGGTTGAGGGTGGGTTACAATTAAGTCTGAAAATAATCCTGAAGAGGTTAAAAAAAAAAAGTACTGGGGTAAAACATAGACTTCCAGTTGAGTGCTTTAGAATCCTTGGGTCTTGGAATGGTCATCACCAACCCTGGAGAGCTGGTGGCAGGGATAGCTTCATGAATTCAAGTTGCTCTTCCTCTTTGCTGTGTGAACATGCCAACTCCTAGTTTTGAATAACTATTGGTATCCAGTGTAAAAAAATAAAAGAGAGCAATGAAATCCCCGGAGCTCTTGGTTTGCTTACCAAGATGCATTCACTTAAAGAATCATAGTCTGGCAATCCCGTGGTGAATGAGATCCATCCTAACCACTGAGTGGTTAAGCCGCCTAAGCGAACTCCATCCAGGATGTCTGTAGTGAGTGCTATAACTGCACTTGCAGTAGCTTCTCTTCAAACACTGCTTTCTATGTCTGCAACTAGATATAGGTATCTTTTTTTACTTGCATAGGTTTTTATTCCACACATTTTGCTTTATGTGTAAATGTATGTTCTGTGCCCTTTTCTGTGTTTTATCTTGAAGATTTTTTATCTCCAAAAACTCCTTTGAAGGCTTTCTCTCTTTTGGTGCTTTATTGTGATTATTTTTATAGCCAGCTGTTCTTCTTCATTTGTGGACTTTCTTCTCTATTTCTTACATCTTCTAAGGATTGGGTCTCTGCTCTATACATAATAGGGAAGTGTAAAAATAACAGTCGTGAAAGAGATAAGGACCTTTGGGAGGTTACAGATGAATTCTAAATGTCGGGAAGCAAGCACCAGCAGTCAGACACGTGACATCTCAATTTTAGCATACACATCGTGCAGCCTGTACAGGAAAAGGCAGAACTGTACCCAACTGTGGTGAGTGGGCATAGCAGCCCAACCCATTACAAAAGTTACAGGCTCCCAGAAAGAATTATTTTCATAGCCTAGGCTTCCTTTGCTTGGTTTTCATGACCCACAAAGTCATTCTCACAAACCAAGGCAACCAGAAAGATTTTTAATCCCTGGAATTTGTGATTTATTTTTAGATGGAGAGATTCCTTGGGTGGAATCTTTTTGTTATCTTTTTGTTGCTATTATTAGGTGCCCTGACTCATAACGACTCTATGTTGCTATGGAAAGTTTGTTAATGACACAAGGTCTCACTTTTAAAGCAAAGTGCTTAATCCATAACCTTGAAAGTAGGGTTCTCATTATATTGTGAAGAGAAATAAACCTTGACTATGGGGAAAGAGCTGAGTGCTATATAATGGGCCTTGAAGTCTACTCAGTAGGGGTCCTTGACCCAAGATGTAAGAAACCGGCTCATGCACTAACATGGGGTCTGTCTTCTCCTCATACTGAAATGCAAATGTATTGATTCTCAGACATCTGACCCACCTTAAGAAATACAATTCATATCATGAGCATTATACCACACATATACAGGAAGTTGAGTCAATTCCAACTCCTTCTGGCCCTGGGTACAACAGAGCAAAATAATGCCTGGTCTGCATCATCCTGACAATCACTATTATGTTTCAGTCTATTGTACCCATTTGTGTTAGTCTAGAGAAACAAATTCATAAAGATGCATATGGATATAAGGGAAAGGTTTATATACAAGAGGAGTAGAACATTGAGAAAGCATCCCAATTCAGTCCAGTCCAAGATCATAAGTCCGATATTAGCCCATATGTCTGATACCAATCTTTAAAGTCTCCTTCTGACTCACAAAGCATGTGCAATGACACCAGGACAATCACAGGCCAGTAGGTGTAGAGTCTTGTGTGGGCGGTTGAAGCATCCTGGCACTGCCAGGAGTCTCCCCATAGCTCCTCATTTCCAGGGCTCAGGGTCCATCAGCAGTATCCAGTGGTGGTGGAAGCATCTCAGTACTGGCAGAGGGCACTCTGTGGCTTTTCCGGCTTCAGAGGTCTGGTTCCATCAGGGTAAGTGCATGTGGCTTCTCCTCCGGCTCCTCCAGTTGCTAGGACTCAGGGTCTAAGCTGCCATCTTGACTTGTCAGTAGAATGTCTCCAAGGAACTGAGTCTATAGTCTCTAATCTCCATGGAGAAAATACCTCAAGATTTCCCAGAATTCTCAGAGAAAGCCATGCCCACACAGAGGTCTCATTGGCTATCTCCAGATTGACAGGCTAGACTCCACCCCTACACTCCCAATCATGAAATTGACACCAAAGTACATGATGGCCACACCATGGCATCAATCTTTCTCACTCACGTGCTCCTAGTATGAAGAGCTTATTAATTAATACTTAGTAGTTTCAAATGAAAATGACAGCATGAAATGCATAGAAATTCATCATTTTATTGGGTGCTCTTACTTGTACAGCTCTTATCACTTACCACACATCTACTATGTCAAGCACATTGTACATTTGTTGCCATCATCATTCTCAAAACATTCAAATGAAATTTTTAAGATCACATTTGACTCTATGATTTTATATTCTTTCCTGGGAGGAAACATCCTTTATCCAAAGGTTTGTGTTGCTTTCCCTTAAATTAATGAAGCAACAAAAAGGATAACTAGAGATTTCTCCTATATGTTTGTCTAATAAGTACAATAATTTTCATAAAAATTCTGATTCTTACTTAGTATTCAATAAATGATTCTCAACCTCAAATAGAGCTTTCCAATAAAAAACCAGAGGTCACTGAAGATACTATGCCTCTGATTCCATGTAGGCGCTGATGTTAGCAGATGTTAATTTGAGGAACCAGAGTCACTAAGGGGTAAAACCTTTTGAGTCTTCTCAGAGAACATTTGATTTATGAGCCTACCAAGTATCACCTTGAAAAACCACCTCTCCTTTCCATCGTTAACATTGCTCAAGGCATTCAAGACTCCCAAAAAAATACTATCACTTTGTTTTCAACAATGAAGCTACCCCCAGCTTCCTGCCTGTAAGACAGAAGTGACACTAGACTCTGAGTGCTGAGGAGTAACTAATAAACTGTGCCAACCCTACAGAGATGCAAAACAATAGCTATCACTCATCAGTTTGCTGACAGGTGACAGATTCCAATTTCCTCTTTTAGAGGAACTCTTCTCATTACCAAGCACAAACCCTGGCCAGTTAACTTGACCAAGATCTATAGCTTGCCGCAATGATCTCATCAGTCTCTGTCCCTGATGGTCTGCAGAGCAGCAAGCTGACGTATGGAGACATATTGCCTAAACAGGCTGATCCACCAGGCCAGCTAATTTCCCTTCTATTTTGAGAAGAGCAATTATTTTAAATTGTAATATATCAAAATGATGTTATGCTTGCCACTAAAATACAGCAGGTTAATAAAATACACTGTAAATGAGTGTCTCTAGCTACTTTGATTAAAAAATTAAAATTGAAAGAAGAGAGAGAAATAGCTCATACAGTTTCGTTTAAATTGAGACTGGATTGCAATTCCAACCTTTATGGTATCAAATTGGAAAGTGTATGTGCAACCATTTTGGAAGACTTTTAATATAAGCAGTCCCTCAGTGGTACAAGACAGAGCTCTAATGATACTGTGGCTTAAGAACTGAACTGATAACTGCAAGGTCTGCTGTTCAAATTTACCGTGATGCTGTCTGCTCCCAAAAATATTTGCAACCTTGGAAATCCACAGGAGCAGTTCTTTTCCATCCTATATGATAGATATGATTCACAATGGACTCAATGGCAAAGGATTGGAACAAGGTTAACAGTTTAACTCCACGCAGAAGCTCCAGGGAAAAAAGGTGTATCAATCTACTTCCAAAAGTCATCTGTGAAAGTCTGACACATAGGGACTTGCCAGGAGTTGGAATAGACTCTTCAACAACTAGTCTTTTTTATTTTTTGCTTGGTTTTTACTTATTTATGCATATGTATATGGACTCTCTCCCTTGTATATACTCAGCTTTCATATGCATTTTCAGGATTGAAAATACTGTGGATCAGGTGAACCTTAGTCTTCAAAGTGAAATTTTTGCTTTCTATCACGGATGGGGTCTTTTGCAGATTTGTTTGATGCAATAGACTGTTTGATTTCTTGACTGACTCATGCCATACTATTTTCAATTGCCTCACCTGCATGTGAAATTTGGACAATAAACAAGGAAATTGAGTTATGGTGGTGAAGAATATTAAATATTCCACTGTGAGAAGAATGAACACATCTGCCTTGAAGCAATGTGGCAGTCATGTGCTTATGTTAATTTTATGATTGAAATGTAAGGGTGGAGTCTAGCCTGTTATTCTGGAGATAGCCATTGAGCGCCAATGAGGCCTCTATGTGGGCATGGCTTTCTCCTGAGACTTCTGGGAAATCTCACGATATTTCCCTCGTGAAGATGAGAAGTTATCTCCCCCAGTTGTTGGGAGTTAGTCTCAGAGATGATTAATCATGGACAAGACAAGCTGGCAGCATTCGAGAAGCTGGAGGAGCCAGCGGAGAGACCACACAGCTTTGCCCTGATGGAGCCAGACCTCTGAAGCTGGGGCGGACAGATCGAGACCTCTGCCAGCAATGAGTTGCTTCTGCTGTTGATGGACCCAGAGCCCTGGAGGTGAGGTGCCCTGTAAGTACGGGGATTCTGCACCCACTGACCTGTGACTTCGTGAGTTGGAAGAAGACATTATAGACTGGTATCGGGCATATGAGTTAATATCGGACTTATGACTTTGGACTGGACTGGGCTGGCGTGCTTTCTCCATGTCCCATTCCTTTCGTATATAAACCCTCTCCTTATATCAATATGTGTGTTCTTGAATTTGTTCCTCTAGTCTATCTGAACTAACACAAACAAGTACTAAAAATATACTTCTTTGAAAGGAAGACGGTAAGGTTTTGTCTCACATGCTTTGGATATGTAATCAGTAAAGACATATACGGAGGAGAACATCATGTTTGGCACAGTAGAGGGTCATTTAAAAAGAAGAAGACCTCAACCAGATGGTTGGCACAATGGCTCCAATAGGGGTTCAAAATAGCAATGATTCTGAAGGTGGTACAGGACCTCATAGTGTCTCTTTTGCTATATGTAGGGTGCCTATGAGTTGAAGTGGACTGGATTCCTTGGCCCCTAACAATGGCAATATGTATATACGGGTGTGTGTGTGTGTGTGTGTGTGTATGTGTTTTCCTCAAAATGCGGCCCACTGGGCTGGCGGTTCAAATCCAGCAGCAGCTCTCCAGGAGCAAGGATGGGCCTCCAACTCCCACCACAGGGTAGTGATACCCCCCAAAATGTTTATAGATAATATTTACTCTGAAAAAACTATGAATGCATTCCCAAAAATGTTTGTATCAGAATGTATTCATAACGAACTTTTTATAATATGCCTGTTTAGGTTGCAGTGTGTGTCACAAAGAAGGGTAAGTAAGACATCAGAGGCCCCATCAAAGCAGCATGAATCCGGCCAAAACTTAAGACAGAACAAGCTTAAACTTATGGTGTCATTTGGGTGGAGGAATATTGAAATGAATGATCATTTACAAAAATCCATGAGGATAATATTTCAAATAAATCAGTAGTTTACAAATGGATAACTCACTCTAAGAAAGGACAAAAAATATTGAAGATGAAACCTGTGTTGGTTTCATTTTTTCAAGACAATAATTTGCCTGGCTTGTGCCCTAATGGAGAAAGAAGACCAACGATTAATAGTAAAAACAATAGCCAGAATTATAAGTATCTTGTTTCCACTTACATACTTCTGACCGAAAAATTAAAGTTGAACAAACTTTCTGCTCAATAGGTACCAACACTCTTATATCAACTGCAGATAAGAGAAGAACTTTCTATGGAAGTTTTAAGCAAACTTTTAAGCAAGATCCTGATGTGTCATACATATCAAGAACGTGATACCAGTAAAATCCTGAAGACAGAACACAATCGAACAGTGATTTCTGAGAGGTATAAGTGGATCCATCAAAGCAAAGGTTAACCAGTAAAGAGAAAAAGTCTTGGTAACTTGGGGGGGTGGTATTTATGGGATTTTTCTTATTGCTTTATTGGAAGGCCAAAAAGTCGGAACAACTGTTTATTTGGAGAAGATTGTGAGAAAGTTAGCCAAAGCTTTAGTCCATCCTGAAAGAGCTGAGGGATGAATTAAATGGTTGCTATCATTGTCTATAAAAGTGTCTCAATCTTGATGGAACTTACATTGTAAAATAAAATTTATAGCTGAGCCCTGGTGGCATAGTGGTTGTGCGCGGGACTGCAGCCCACTGGGATGGAGGTTCAATTCCAGCAGCAGCCTCCACAGGAGCAAAGGCTGGGCCTCCTTCTCCCACCACCAGAGGGCCGTGATGACCCCCCCAAAAATAAAAAAAAAATTAAAAAATTAAATTTATATTTTCATTTCTAGTTCCATTTTCAACAATTTTTGCCTTATAGTAATCTATTCAAATTACACCACAAGTGTACACACACTTATGTTCTCATGGTACAGTGCTGCAAGTATTGGGTTGCTTATTGAAAGATTGAAATCTACCCAAAACAAAACAAAAAACTCATAGTGAAGGGCTGAGCCCCGGTGGCGAAGTGGTTGTGCGCGAGACTGCAGCCCACTGGGTTGGAGGTTCAAATCCAGCAGCAAGGCTGGACCTCCTACTCCCACCACCAGAGGGCAGCAAGGCCCCCCAAAAAACAAAACAAAAACAAAGCAAAAAAAGAAATCTACCAGTTGCCCTTTACAAGAACAATGACACCGTTTGTTTTTGTAGAGCTTTAGTCTTGGGACCCCTAGTGAGTAGTTGTATTCTGTTTTACAAAGTTGGAATATATGGACAGTTAACTATATCCATGTCTACTTATCTATCGTCTCATAAGAACTGTTGCAAGACGAGGAATTACTGAGTGCTGAGTGAAGTGGGGCAAGAGGCAGATGAAAGGACATAGAGGAAGGAAGTAGGATGTTTATGGAGTTTTAGCTATAGGCATGTATATATGAAAGTATGCTAATTTACAAGGAAAGGGATAGAGGCCAATGTGTATATATATGGTAAGTGTTAAGAGAGCTGACAGACTTTGGACCTCTGCTCAAGGCCCATAAGCAAATGTGGTGAAGAAAGTGGATAGTGCTAGCTGCCAAAAGATACGGCATTTGGGGTCTTAAAGGCTTGCAGATAAACAAGCAACCATCTAGCAGGGAAGGAACCCCCCAGCCTGTGTGATCATGAGGTGTTGAAGGGATCCCGTATCAAGAGGTCCAAACCAAACAATTCTATCAATGTGAATGAGGAAGATGGTGGAGACCCAAAGGCCATATGTAGACAATTGGACATACCCTCCCCCACAGAATGGTTACAAGGAAGGGACAGTTCAACCAGGCTTCGGTACAGCACCAACGAAACATATCTCGTTCTTCTAATTCCTGAATGCTTCCTCCCCCAACACTGTCCCCTGCCCCCATTCACCCACCCATGACCCAGTTCTACTTAACAAATCTGGCTAGACTGGAGTTGGTACATTGGTACAGATAAGAGCTCTGGACACTTGGGATTCAGGAGAGTAAAACTCTCAGGAGCAGGAGTGATATCATGAGGGTGGGAGGATGGGGGGAGGAGAGATGGAGAAAGAAGGAACCCAACACAAAGTTGGCTATATAGCCCACCCCACAGAAGGGCGAATAACAGAACTGTGTGTGAAGGGAGACAACAGACAGTATAAGACATAAAATAACAATAATCGTGTGTCATTGATCAAGGTTTCATGAGGGTTGGTGGGGGAGAGACAAGAAAAAAGAAGAGCTGATACCGAGGACAATAGTACAAAAAAAAAGGTTTTGGAAATGTTGATGGCAACATATGTACCAGTGTGCTTAATACAATTGAATGATGGCTTGTCATAAGACATGTAAGAGCCCCCTCAATAAAATTATCAATAATAGTAATAATAAAAAGTACAATTATGAGGATGCCACAGAACCAAGTGAGGTTCCCTCCGCTGTACAAAGGGTCGCTATGAGTTAGAACAGACTCAATGGCACTCGACAATAACAACAACAACAACATCTATTGAATGATATGTGCATATATGGAAAAAGAGGCTATTTTGTAACTGTTTTGTAAAAAGGTTTGATTTGGGAAAAGGGGCGTGGCTTCTTTTACAGTAGGGCCAGAAAGACAGACGCTGAAAAGTAAATGCTGGATACAAAAGAAGAGCTGAGAAGAGACCAATGCATCTGTTCTTATGTAAAATAGTTACTTGAGGCCAGCAATACAACAGGGAAATGGCAGTTTTGAACTCAGAATAAGCTTCACCTGCACAACCCCATCTGTCCAGAGCCAGATAATAGTACTTCATCAGAAATAGAGTGGAGAAAATGCATTCTGAATTCTAAGTAAGAATTTTCTAGGGAAATTTTAATACCTATATTTAGAGATAGCAACCCTGAGGGGAGATAAGATGTTGATTTATGAAGTAGAATTTATGAGCAGCTGGAACATTAAGGACACACTGTCAGAGGGAGCTTTTATTCCCAATTTGGATGAAAGCTACAGAACCTTCTAGAGCAGTGAATTGGAATCCTAAGATCTTAAAGTCCCAAATCTAGTCAGCTTAAAGAAACATCTTACCCAGACGTTGGACTGTTTGATTGGCAGAGCAGTTAAAGGCAGAGTAGCTAAAGAGGCAAAAAGGTAGGTAGATTTGTTTGTTTGTTTGTTTGTTTGTTTTTGGGGGGCATCACTGCCCTCAGGTGGAGGGAGTAGGAGGCCCAGCCTTTGCTCCATGGAGCTGGAATCGAACCACCATCCCAGTGGGCCGCAGTCCCGCGCACAACCACTACGCCACCGGGGCTCAGCCCAATAATTTATTATGTTTTATAATGATCTCAACCTCTTTTTGGGGGGGGAGGGCATCAGTGGCCCCAGTGGAGAAGGCCCAGTCTTGCTCCTGGAGAGCTGCTGCTGGATTTTGAACCGCCAACCCAGTGGGCCGCAGTCCTGCACACAACCACTACGCCACCGGGGCTCAGACCCAAAGGTAGGTAAATTTTATTAAATTTTCCAATTGGTTTTCTAGAATATCTATTTTATCTGTTACGTTTACAATGAAATGGTTTTCATATAAGAAGATGTGTAAAATAGTAATTGAGTAAGAGGTCTGAAAATCTTTTTATTCATTATGAAAAGCCTGGCACCTAATCTACAAAGTCATTGCCAAATACCTGCCAAATCAGGTACTGCAATGTCAGTAAAGTATATGAATGCCTATAAGCTTCCTCTCATGAGCTGAGTTTGCAGAGACAAAAAGCAATAGGAGTCATGCCTTAGGGGAGGAAAAATACCTAATCATCACCTCCAGTCTGGGGTGGACAAATGAGGAGATCGTAAATGATCTGAAGCCCCTTTTCCTCAATGTTAAAAAAGATTGATTTTCCTCTTTTCAAAATGGACTCCTACATCCACTAAACCCCTCCTTGAGCTACTGTTGGCTCCCTCTAGTCTTCTTTAAAACAACATCAGGTAGATTTTTTAAACCATTGAAGTTGGTTTTATTGCATGCTTACTTTGCTTGTTTTAAGTAGCTTTTTGTTTTATTTTGGGAAATATTTATTTGTTCATACAACCCTCTTATGTTAATGGGATAGAATTATAGGGTTAGTGTTATCATTTTAAATACTTACTCTCTATGTATGTTTTCTAAGTTTTAACTGATAAACTCTTTTGGTGACCTCCTTGCTTTTTATAAAGGAAAAGGGGTTCTGAGATCAAACACTTCAAAACCTTTGAAATAGGGCTTTTAACTAATTTACAATCTGTATCATTTTTAGAGGTTTTTAACTAACAGTCCTCTAGATGCCCGGGTTAGCTGGACTTTCCGAGATCATCGACTCAGTGGCAGAAGCAGGGGATCATTTGGGGTCCATCAGAGCACCACAAGAGGGAGTGCCAGTCCAGTTTTTCCAGCTGGGATTCCAGAATGAAGCCATTTAGACCTATTAAAAAAACAAAACCCAAACTAAGTGCCCTCCAGTCGATTTGGACTCACAGCGAGCCTATAGGACAAGGTAGAACTGACTGTGTAGGGTCGCTAGACTGGAACTCCATGGGAGTAGAAGACCTGGTCTCCCTCCAGCAGACTTGCTTGTGGTTTCCCATTGCTGACCGTGTGGTTAACAGCCTAACGTGTAACTTCTACTCTCCAGACCTACTCAGTGATAGGAAATTAAGGAGGAATCAGGTAGTCCAAGGTCACTTTTCTGGAATAAAAACATCATCTGGGCAGAAGAGCAGAAAACTTTGTTAAAAAGTTCATTATATTGGGGCTGAGCCCCGGTGGCGTAGTGGTTGTGTGCAGGACTGCGGCCCACTGGGATGGAGGTTCAATTCCAGCTCCCAGGAGCAAAGGCTGGGCCTCCTACTTCCACCACCTGAGGGCAGTGATGCCTAAAATAAAAAAAAAAAGTTCGTTATATGAAGAGAAAGGCATGAGAAAATATAGCAGCTCAGAGGGAGGGTTCACTTTCATTCAGAAATGGATATTATCCTGGTTAACATGGGTCATAATTGCAAACATCTCAGCAAAACCTTTGACAACTTGGACACCTAATCCCTCCAAAGCACACCCTCCCCTCCATAGCACTTCTCTCCTCCTCCATACACTAACCCCCTCCTCTGATATACCTGTCCAGTTTCATTTTAAGTCAAATTACAAAGGCAACAAAACTTAGAAACACTGCCATCTGGTGATCCCAGTGGAAGGTAGAAAGCAAAGTGGTCTTCCATGTACATATAGTAATATATGTTATACATATTTAATGAACAGAAGAGCAAAGTACTCAAGTTTCTCATTGTTTCCTCTTCCCAGACCTTAAAATTAATTGATTTCACTCCCATGCTATACAGGAAACTCTACATTGCAAAACTCTATTTTTAGTGACCCTTTTGCACCGAATTATATTGATGATGAAAGGATAGTGAAGAACACATTCATTTAAGTCACCCGCAGGTTCAGGCCTCTCTCTTTTATTAAACTTGTTTCTAATCGTCAGCTTTTCATTAATAAAGAGCTAACATGAGCTCAAGGAACCTTGATAGGTTAAACATTAGGCTGAAAGGTCGGAGATTTGAACTCAGACATAATAGAGAAAGGCGGAGCAGACTGCTTCCATATTTACAGTTTTAGACATCCTCCGTGGCCGTCCTCCTCTGCTTGGCCTAGTTGCTTGAGTTGGCTTCAATATGGGTTCAATACGGGCTTCTGATCCTGACTCTGGGCTCCAGGAGGCCAGCATGGCCTTGACTCGCATTTCCAATAAATGCCCCAAACTGGGTACCCAAGAAGTTATCAAAAGCCATCTATTGAAAGAATACGTGGATACAAGATAGGCTGACAACTATTGCAGTGGAGGCCAATGCTTTTCTAATATTCTTTAAAGCAGCCATATTCTTTTGAATGTCAAATCTATTTTTGAAAAAGTGACATATCTTAGTCTTGATTAAATCAAAATGAGCTACCTCTCAGAATCTGCTACTGATAAGGTGCATTTGAGGAGAAAGAAAGAAGGTGCAGAGTGCTGGGTCCAGAGAATCCAAACACAGATTCGCGATAATGAATCAAGGACATGACAATGAAGGAATAGGCATGAGGAAGTGGAAAGTCGATATAAAACAGATTCACAACAAACTCTTGACAACACGTTAGAAACAGCAGTTTTATTTAACTCCTACTTTCCCCTTATTCCACTTTGTTTCTCCATGATTATTTTTACTGTAGATACCATTTTATTGAAAACAGAAAAACAACCTTTCTCAGGATGACTATTTTCAAATGACGTGGAACTGGATTTCTCATAAAGAGTATTGGAACCATTGGGGACTGATGTACAAAGCTAAGCTGTTTTGCTCATTGATCCCTCTAAAGCTCATTTATATCATGTGACACCATAGAATAAACACTTCATAAATAATTTGTTTTTCATGGAGCCAATAACTAATTACTGGTTCATGCTCTATAAATAGATCAATAGTGAAAGTAAGTCTAAGTAGATTCATCACAGCAACAGTTGGCTGGCTGGCTGGACAGCAAAGCCAAGCCATTACTGTGTGACTCATGTGTTTTCTCTACATTCCTTTGAAGCTCACCCTCCCCATCGTTATTTGGGTAAAAAAAGAAAAACTTGGGTGAGTACGGTGTCTTAGTCTGGGTAGACCAGAGAAATAAATTCATAAACACCCATGTGGATATAAGGGAAAGGTTAATATACAAGAGGAATGGAACATTGAGAAAGCATCCCAACCCAGTGCAGCCCAAGTTCACTAGTCCAATATTAGCCCATATGTCTGATACCAGTCTATAAAGTCTCTTTCCGACTCAAGAAGCATGTGCAATGACACCAGGACAATCACAGGCCAGTGGGTGCAGAGTCTTGTGTGTCCAGCAGCAATAGGAGCAGTAGAAGCATGGACAGGGGTCTCCCCATGGCCCCTCACTTCCAGGACTCAGGGTCCATCAGCAGTATCCATTGGTGGTAGAAGCATCTCCGCGCTGGTAGGCGTCTCCCTGTGGCCTCCCTGTGGCCTCCCAAGCATCTTAGCACTGGCAGAAATTTCCATGTGACTTCTTCAGTCCCAGAAGTTTGGTTCCATCAGGGTAAGCTCATGTGGCTTCTCCCCCAGCTCTTCTAGTCTCCCGAAATCAGGATCTATCAACATGCTGTCATCTCATCTTGTCAGTAGTACATCTCCAAGGAACTGAGTCAAGTCTCTCTTCTCCAATTGGGAAATACCATAAGACTTCCCAGAATTTTCAGGAGTGAGCCGTGCCTACACAGAGCACTCATTGGCTGTCTCCAGATTGACAGGCTAGACTCCATGTCCACACTTCCAATCATGAAATTGACATCAAGTCCATGACTGCCACATAAGGCTAGACAGGGATATGGATTCAAATATAATTGATCTGAAGTCGGTTCTTCAGCTAAGAAGAGAATTCCAAGAGAGCCAGGGCGGCCTCTAGCTGCCACTCACATTCTCAGCAATACACCGAGAAGAAAAGTATCAACAGACTGAAAGCATGACAATGATCCTCTGAGTTAAGTGTTTGAAGCAAGCTGACATTGTCCCTCAGGTACAATGTTCCTTCTGACTCTACTTCAAGGTCCTGCACTGTTGCTACTGTTTTTTAATTCTTCAAGGGTCCAAGACAAAAGGACCTGGACTACGGCCAGCCTGGCAGCAAATCCCAGGAGAAATGCCGTCTGATCCACTTCGCTAAGGTGCCTATGCTACTTTTGATTTGCTCTTCCACCACAGAGCTTTTCTAATGGCGTTAGAAAGTCCGGGTTGACTTCTTCTTGATAAAATGTCCGCATTTGGGGTGTAGCCAAGCTTGGAGATTGTTCATGACTCCTAAGCCCTGGGGGGGAGGGGGGCATGCAACTATGACTTGCCTAGTAGAGTTGGAAGCCAAAATGAAGCTACCAGAACAAACAAAGGAGTGGAAAACTGCAAAGCTGAATTGGGTACGGTGGTTTAGGTCCAGGACACCGGGAATCTAGCCAGATGATGGGATCTAGGGGCAAGTAGGTCCCACAAAGGAGATCTAGTGGAATCTATGTGCCCTGATGAGTCCCCATTCTGATTACCAAATGTCCATCTGAAATACTGATTTTCCACATTGCGTCTCTAGTCTTCCAGGGAAGATTTTCAGCACAGCTTTCACACAGCCCTGATACAATGTGGCAGGTCCTCATCCCTCTTGAGTGGTAAACCATATATTTAAGTTTTCTGATATATTTGTTTCTATGACTGTAGTATAAACCTCGATCTCAGATCTGATTGAGAAATCAGGTAATACAGGTATCTAAAAATTTCCAATAGGCTTTCTACTTAAATGGGACTTAAAATCTCAGGGCACCAAGAACAGCTCTGAAACTAAAATGACTGGTCTGTTCCCTTTCATATGCCTTCTCTAATTTTCATGCTTCTGCTCTGTACTGCAGGAGCCCCGGTGGTAGGGTGGTCAAGCATGCTATCCGCCAACTGCTTTGCTAGAGAAAGTTGAGGCTTTCCAGCTCAGAAACTCACATTAGCAGTTTTTTTCTGTCCTATTAGGATCAGAAGGAACCAGCCTCAACTCGATGGCAGCGGGTTTGGTTTCATTTGGTACCAAAATTTGGCCAAATCCCACACCCTTGATTAGAAAGAAGTGATTGATTGAAGTATGGATTGATATGATATATCTCTATTAACTAGATGTGAGGGGCAGGGAGAGAAGCTGAACAAGTCAAATCAAGCGTGGAAGAGATGGTTCTTCTGCTGGTATATTTTCAGGAGCTAATTACCATCATTTAGACAGACCTAACTGTTTTCCCTTTCTGCCTCCTGGTGAGAAAGCATTCCCTGGATAAAAAATCTCTTTATATGATCCTATAGGAGAGATTTTCTGCAGTCCATAATATGGGTTTAGCAATTCCAAACCATCTGATCTTAGGACCAGCCAGTTTGAAAACTTGCTGGACAAAAGGAAATTATCGCATAGTGAAATATTTTTATGTAATATTGCACAGAATAGAACTCCTCTTTTCAGTTTGTTAGACTGTGATAATTTGTATGTGTCTATGATGCTGGAAGTTATGTAACTGGAATTTCAAATACCAGCCAGGTCACCAAAGGGAACTAATTTCAGCAGAACTGCCAGACTAAGTTAAACCAGGAAGAAAACCTGGCAATCTACTTCTGGAAATCAACCGATGGAGCACAACGGAGTACTGTTCTTTATGGTGCTAGCAGACAAACCCCATAGGTAGGAAGACACTCAAAACACATTGTTGCTACAAAAATGGATACAGCATATTGCTATGGAGAAGATGACATGGGGCTGAGCGACATTTCATTCTGTTTTGCTGGGAGTCACTGAGAATGGAACTGACTCAAGGGAAACTAACAATATAGTGGCAAGGGTCCTCTCTGTGCCCTTATCTAATTGGATATCACTTCATTAAAGTGCCCAGATATTTCTGGTTTACCTGCAGAAAATCCAGTAGCTATAACTTGGGGAAAGGAGCTGCTGTGGGAGTCTAATTACAAAGTTTACACCCCAGCTGCTCTGCAGAGAAAACGGAAGTGGTCTACTGCCTTAAAGATCCACAATTTAGGAGAGGAAGCACTAAAAGGTGGAAGAAGAGGGATAGTGATGGCAGGACAGGAGGAGGCAAAAGGAAACAGAGGCAAGCTCTAAGAAGCAAAGGCAGAGATAGGGAGGTTAACAGAGGTGTGCACTTATGCACATACATTAATCCTTAACAATAATGGTACGGACCTACGTATATATATTTGTAAGGCAAAACACTGAAGCTATAGATGGACCTTGGGCCTCAGTTCATATGCCCCCTCAATACAAGAACACATTGTTCTAACAAATTGGCATTCTGATGCCCCCCCACCTCACCTGATCATTGAAAACAAAATGGGTGCATAAGCAGATGTGGTAAAGACAGAGGATGGTGCCTGGCTATTAAAAGATACAGTGTCTGGGGTCTTAAAGGCTTAAAGTTAAATAAGCGGGCATCCAGCAGTGAAGCAACATGCTCATATGGAAGAAGCACACCAGCCAGTTCAATCGTGAGGTGTTGAAACTGGG